>JAUJEN010000383.1:0-41175 GCA_030448925.1 Citrus cavaleriei | reverse complement strand
ATGTTGTACTTCATTCAGTTACGTATTACTAAGGTTAATCGATTCTGCTTCTTTCTACCTGCAGCACCTGACGTGACGGCATTTATTTTTCCATGGCTGGTGTTAGGAATGTGGCGGAATGGCCTTGGGCGAGCTGACGGCGACGATGTGAACATCGAAAACCTAAGCACGAGGCGGTAATGAGGCCAACGCAGCCAGCGGAACTTGGCGACCTGAAACTCGTCCAGCACCCACAGGGTCTTAGAACAATTTTGACCTAGCGTGATAGAACACCCCGATCTTGTTGACCCCACCCCGAAAAAAAAAAAATATATATTGAATTGCGGTCTGATTTTTTTTTGCATCATGGTCAAGAAAAAATATGAAGAATTTTTTCAGCGAAGAAAAAAAATTGGAGTGGCAAAGAAGGTATTTTAGCCGCGTCGACGCATTAGGCATTAGCCGGAGCCATTTCCCTTTCAATAACCTCCCCTTGGTCTGAAATGACCAGCGGGCGCAACCGGCCCGATGCCATTGTGTGTAATCGCATAACACCAGCTATTGTACCGGCAGCAGCAACTCCGTCCATAGCAGCACCGTCGCGCGATTAGCGAATTAAGCGCGGCACCGCCAGCGCCGGCGCGGCGGCACCACGCTCAGCGCGCAGCAGCGTAGCCATGTGGCACCATGTATGTCGCCAGCCGACCAGCAGCACCCGTCTCCCTTGGCCAAGTAGCGATAGCGGCGGCGCGTCAGCGATTAAGCGGTAAGCGCGGCACCGCCAGCGCCCGGTATGTGACACCATCGGCGCGATAGCGCCAATGGCACCATCTCCGCTGACCAGCGATATGGCGGCACCATCAGCGCGCAAAGCAGCGACGCAGCGGCACCGTCAGCGCGCAGTTAAGCGGCGAATTAAAAAGCGGCTTTCTGGCACCATGGCGCGGTAGCCAGCGCCATCTCCAACAATGGCCCGCAGCAGCTTCCTCAGCGCTCGATTAGCGAGATTGCTTGTGGCTTTTCGCCAGCCTTTCAGCTTCCAGCGTGAAGCACCCTCTCCCGCGCTGTAAACACCATCTTCGGCAGCGGCACCCTACATGTGTATGCAGCGCCACGATCAGCGGCACCATCTCCATAGCCGCCGGTAGCGATAGCGGCGGCACCCTATGACAATAACCGCGATCCAGCAGCGGCGGCACCATCGCCCAGCAGTTAAGCGATAGCTTGTGGCGGCACTTTCATGGCAACGCCAGCAGCTGATTAAGTTACGCTGCCGCGAAACGCGCAGCCAGCAACGCGTCGCCATCAGCATCAGCTGTTGAATCTGTGCGGCACTGCTGTCATCGGCGGCGCTCAACAAGCGCATCGCCAGCGCGTTCAGCAGCATAATCTCAGCGTAACCAGTAGCGATTCTTGTGCCAGCGCCGCGGCTGCCTTCATGAGCAGCCCACCTTCGCCATGGGCTGCCAGCGCTTCGCCGCAACAGTAAAGGCTAGCCACCGGCCCCAGCGAAGAGGCTGCAACTTAGCCCAGCAGCAGGAAATAGCGATCGCATGCGCCAGGCTGCCACTCTCAAGGCAGCCAACTCTCGCCTTGGCAACAAAGGCTGCTGCAGCTGGCCTTGTGAGGGCTGCCTGCTTTCGTGACGACAAGGCGGCCTGCCTTTGTAGCGAGATCTGCCAGCGAATGACTCGCATGCCTTCATGTGACAATAATGCCTTCAGCCTTGAGCTGCGCCTGAGCTGCCAGACTCCGCGCAATGGCGGAGCCATAGCGCTGTGGCTAGGCAGCCTTGGCTAGGAAATAGCGATCGTGAGGCTGCCTTCAGCCAAAATACGCTGGCAGCGAGGCTGCTTGCCTCATGTGACAAGGAAATAACGATCGAGGCTGCTTGCCTTTCGTGGCAGCGCCGCTGGCGCCGCAGACTCACTTGCGCTTTCAGCGGCAAGGATGCCAATGCTGGAGTTCTAGGCTGCGCACGCTCGCGCGGCGAGGAAGGCAACTCTTGCGTGCGAGGCTGCCCATTTCCGAGTAAGGCATGCTTTTCGCCTAGAAGGCAGCGAACTCGTCGCGAGGATGTCTGAGGAATCTTGGGGTCTTTTGAACCATAATTTTACATTTTCTCATGTTTTGACACATTTTGTACCATGAACTTTTTAAACCTAATTTTTTTTTTACCTAAAGGCGTTTTAATTTTGATTAGACCACAAAACACAACAACTTAAATATCAATTCGATGTGAAATCATAAATTATTTGTTTATTATTAATTTATATTTTACTTTTCCATTTAAATAATATTTGTTCCCAAGTTACAAAATTCATGGTGGCTCGGTGGGTTTGAATCTTGATTTGTGATTTTGACCTCCATTGTAAAGGGTTATTTGCTGCAATTTAAATCTTTGTATCTTCTTTGAATATTAAGGCAACTTCCCTTGGTAGCCTCCAATGATCTGTGTACCTTGTGCACTGGCACTTTCATGACAAGCCGCCTCACCTTTCGAGAGCAGGCAACCAGCAGCTGGCCTTGAGGCATAGCTTTCATGTGACAACAACGCTCGAGGCTACTGTTGGCCTGTGAGTATAGCCTTTCATGCAGCAAGGCTAACCTTCGCATGTGGTGTGCCTTGCATGCCTCATGTGACAAGGAAATAGCGATCATGTGAGGCTGCGCCGCTGGCTATTTGTGGCTGCCCTCAGCAAGGCATGCTGGTGCGAGGCTGCCCAGCTGTGGCAGGAAATAACTCTTGTGCAGGCTGCCCATTCCAGTAGGCATGCTTCGCCCACTGCCTACAAGGAAGGCAGCGAACTTCGTCACGAGGATGTAGCCCAACCTCAGCGTGCCACTTAGCGCCTATGAGCTTGGAAGGATCTGAGCAGCATGCACCCTGGCACTTTCGGCAAAGCTGCCTATCTTTGGAGAGGCATGTAGCGTGATCGCGAGCAAGGCAAACTGCGGCCTTTCGGCGAACAAACAGCGCGCTTCGCCACGGGCCCACGCTCGGCGAGGCAAGGCTTGACATGCAGCCCCACTCATGGCAACAGCGCCAGGCTCATGAGCAAGCTGCCCACGATCGCGGGGCAGGCAGCAGCGCTGCGAGGCGAGCACTATCTCGCGGCTCGCCACGGCACCCTCGCCAGAACACGGCACCCTCAGCCTTGAGGCAGAGCCGCGCTTCGCCCGTGGCTGAAGCCCGCAGTGCGCCGCAGTTGGCGGCAAGGATGCCAATCTTTGGGCGAGCAAGGCTTCCTTCAGCGGAAGTGGCCATGTCCCCTTCGTGGCTACTCTTCTTTGTTCCATGGGGCGGATGCGCAATTAGCCTCCGTCATGCGAGAAACCACCATGGGCAGCGGACAAGCGTCCGGCGTGCTTTGAAGGCCCTAGATTTTTTCTTGGAGACCTTGAGAACCACGAGATAAGCTTAGGAACAATTTTTTGGCGCTGGAAAGCAGTTTAAAAATCTTCCAAAATGGATAAAACGGGACACAAAAAAACTCGAAAGATATACAAGCGGCACCGGAATGGGCTGAAATTTTAGGGCAGGTATATCGACCTGAATTATCTGATGGGACCAAAAAGTGGTGGAAATTATGCGGACTCGGGGTCCCAAAATTTGAGCAAAATGGCCAAAGCACGTAGCCATTTTGAGCACCTGATTTTACAAATTCAGCGTTTTAGCAGGATTTTGGGCGGCATTTTAGATATGTCGTTTGTTAACCGTCGGAGGCGGAAGTCTATTCGAGGTCCGGATCTCGTTTATGGCGATTTACGAGCGGGGGACCCATTTTGCGGCCAGAAAGGGCCAAAATTTGCGTTTTCGGGGCGGCGTGGGATTTGTGGCTGGTATTGTCGATGTTGGTGGGAGTTAGCCCACGGGGAAAGCGGAAGCCAAATTTCTCCTTTGTGCGATAACCACTTAGATTTTGCCGAGAGTTAGCCTCGTGAAAAACACAAGTCCGCTCCGGGCTGAGTTAGCCTCCTTTGAACCCATCACAAGTCTTTGTGCGAGTTAGCCTCATGAAAAGGAAGTGTGCTGCCTTTGTGCCAGCCACTTAGATATTTCGAGAAGTTAGCCTCGTGAAAAACACAAGTCCTCCGATCCTTGGGCGTGTGCGCATGAGGCTAACCTCCGAAGCGGGTTCGAACAAGAGAAGGCAGTGCGAGTGAGGGAGGGGCGAATCTGGCGGCGTGGGGCTGAATCTCGGTGGATCGTGGCAGAGCCACTCTGCCCACTACAATACCCGTCGCGTGTTTAAAGTCGTCTGCAAAGGATTCTACCGCACTTCGATGGAATTACGATTCAGGCGGGCCCTGACCCTTGGCGAGGCAGCCTCGACGTGCCTCGGGGGCCGGGAGGTCCCTCTGCTTGAGTCGACAAGCAGGCGAGCGCGCGTCGCTCTGCCGGATTCTGACTTAGGCGTTCGGTCATAATCCGGCCGCGGTAACCGGCGCCCGGCTTTTCACCAAAGCGCGATGACCAATTATGCGAATCAGCGGTTCCTCTCGTACTAGGTTGAATTACTATTACGGCAGGTCATCGGTGAGGTAAAAAAACTTTGTCTCCACGGCGGTCTAAACCAGCTCACGTTCCTATTGGTGGGTGAACAATCAACAGGTGAATTACGCCCAATGATAGGAAGAGCCGACATCGAAGGATCAAAAACAGCGTCGCTATGAGCGCTTAGGCGCCACAAGCGATTATCCTGTGGTAACACGACACCTCTGGCCCAATTCCGAAGGTCAAAGGATCGATGGGCCCACGCTTTCACGGTTCGTATTCGTCTGAAATCGAGAATCAACGAGCTTTTACCCTTTTGTTCCACGAGATTTCTGTTCTCGTTGAGCTCATCTTAGGACACTGCGTTATCTTTTAACGGATGTGCATGACCAAACTCCCCACCTGACAATGTCTTGGCCGGATCGGCCCGTGAAACATGGAATCAAAAAAGAGGCGGTGCCGCCTCAAATTCACGGAATAAGTAAAATAACGTTAAAAGTAGTGGTATTTCACTTTCGCGTTTCGGCTCCCACTTATACTACACCTCTCAAGTCATTTCACAAAAGTCGGACTAGAGTCAAGCTCATGGTCTTCTTTTGATTACTTAAACCCGTTCCGCAGGCGTGGTTTATTTGGATAGTGAAGCAGGGCGATGGGAATCTCGTTAATCCGTTCATGCGCGTCACTTAATTAGATGGCCGAGGCATTTGGCTTCTATAAAGAGAGTCATGAATTACTCCGCCGTTTACCAGCGCTTGGTTGAATTTCTTCGCTGACATTGAACCTTTGGGCAGAAATCATTGCGTGAGCATCCGCGAGACCATCAATGCTGTTTTAATTAAACGATCGGATTCCCCTTGTCGTACCGATTAAGTCATTGTTCGGCCTTGAAAACCCCGAAAGGACCGTTCGATCCGTCCCCGGCGGCAGCGGCGACCCGCTCGCCAGCGGTGGCACTCGAGCAGTCCGCCGAGCAGCGGCGGGTTGGTTGGGACCCGTGCCACCTCCGGAGGCCAATCCTTTTCGAAATTCTGGATCCATTTGCCGACTTCTTACCTACATTGTTCCATGACGGTATTCACGCAGAACTGATGCGGTTATGGAAATGCGGCCGGCGCGGCGCTTTCAGTCCTCCGGATTTTCAAAAGGGCGGGGCGCCGGACACCGTAGCGGCGTCACGGTGCTCTTCGCGCATTGGACCTACCTCGGTGAGCCGTTTCGAGTGGGCAGGCCGTTAAGCGAAAAAGATAACTCTTCGAGGCCCCATGGCCCGTCTCGAGACTCCCTAACGTTGCCGTCGGCCAGCGCGCGTCGGTTCAGGGAAATTTAACGATTCCCTTCGAAGCTCGGCGCCCGTGGCCCGCTGTGGACGGCTTCCCGTCTCTTGGATCGAAACTAACCCATGTGCAAGTGCCGTTCACATGGAACCTTTCCCTCTTGACCCAAAGTTCTCATTTGAAATTTTACTACTACCACCAAGATACTGCACCGCCCAGCCGCTCACGCGGGCTCGCGCCGGGTTTCGGCGACCGCCGCCCTCACCTCAGCCGGGGCACGGCACTTGCCCGGCGGGTATGGAGTCGCGCGCCATCCATTTCGAGGCTGAATTGATTTGACGGTGAGTTGTTACACACTCCTTAGCGATTTCGACTTCCATGACCACCGTCCTGTATGTGTCTTAATCGACCAACACGCCTTTGTGGGTTCTAGGTTAAGCCGATTGAGCACCGTAACGACTTAGGTTCGTCCCGCATCGCCGGATTACGCTTACCAAAAATGGCCCGCACTTGGAGCACTTTCGATTCCGTGGCGGCGGCTCAAACAGCGCGCGTCTACTGTTAAGTTTGAGAATAGGTCGGCGTGCGCCCGATGCCTCAATCATTGGCTTTACCCGATAGAACTCGTTTAGGGCTCCGGTATCTGAGGAAACGAGGAGGAACCGGTACTAGGCGGTTCGATTAGTCTTCGCCCCTATACCGGTCAGACGAGCGATTTGCCGCGATGTCGGCTGCGGGCCTCCACAGTTTCCTCTCCGCCCGCTTCGAGCGTAGTTCACCGTCTTTCGGGTCCCGAAACGCTTTACTCCGCACTTTCGAACCCTTACCGGAAGATCAAAAGGTCGATCGGCGGTGCACCCGCGAGGATCCCGTAATCAAGCTTCCTTGCGCGCCACAGGTTTCTTGGCCCGTTGACTTATGTCGGACTCCTTGGTCCGTGTTTCAAGGCGGGCGAATAGAAACCCGCAGAGCCCGATGCGGGCGCGCGATCATGGCTTACGCCCGGGCGCTTGCCAACGTCGATCAGCGACAGCGTCTCCAGGCTGCTCGAAGGCGGGCTTGAGGCGCCGCGCAATCCGCATCGGTCCGCGCCCGAGCGATCAGCGGACCGGCTCGCCGTTCCGCATCCGGCCAAAGGCGCATCGCCCGGCCCATCGCTTCCCTCCCGACAATTTCAAGCACTCTTTGACTCTCTTTCAAAAGTCCTTTTCATCTTTCCCTCGCGGTACTTGTTTTGCTATCGGTCTCGCCCGTGTTGTAGCAGGCCAGAATTTACCGCCCGATTTGGGCTGTTCCCAAACAACCCGACTTCGCGAGCAGCGCCTCGTGGTGCGGCAGGTCGTGGGGCTCTCACCACTCTCCGGCGCCCCTTTCGGGGACTTAGGCCGGTCCGCGGTGAGGCCTTCTCGGAGGGCCAATTGAGCCGGGCGTGATTTTCAAGTGGGCTCTTCCCGGTTATTCGCTCGCCGAAAGGGAATCTGGTAAGTTTCTTTTCCTCCGCTTATTGATATGCTTAAACTCATTGGGTAATCCGCTTTGACACAGAATCGCAATCGGCCTTGTTCTTCATGAACTTGAAGTCATGAGTCCACTTGGAAGGCAGCCTTGGCGGGGAGCTCGAGCTTTGTTTTCACCACCGTAGCGGCTTGATAGAGACTCATATTTGCCAACCGCGGCGGTCCGGGAGCCAATCTCCGCCCGCACCCGGGGCCCCGCCTTGGTTTGGGGGTGGGGTGGGGAACGGCGATGCGTGACACCAGGCGGGCGTGCCCTCGGCCTAATGGCTTGAGGCGCGACTTGCGTTCAAAAGACTCGATGGTTCACGGGATTACGCAATTCACACCAAGTATCGCATTTAAACTCGTTCTTCATCGATCACGAGAGCGAGATATCCGTTGCCGAAGTCGTTTGGATACATGTGAAAAGAAGCGCCGCACCGCGGCGCTACCGTCTCGAGGCGCAGGCGTGCTCTCGTTAAATTTCCTTGGCGCGATCCAGCCGGAGATTCGTTGTTTCGCCAGCAAAGGCGGGCGAGTCCCTCTCCCGGCGTGAGGCGGAAGGAGGGCGCCCGCTGCGGCCGCGTCCCCCCTCCGCCGCCGGTGATATCAGCCCGGATTGGCGGAGTGCGTTCTGTGGCGAGGTTTCGACAATGATCACTTGAGTTCACTACGGAAACCTTATTCGACTTCTCCTTCCTAAATGATAAGAGTTGGTGGACTTCATCGCGGACGTCGCGAGCAGCGAACCGCCGCGTCGCCAGCGATCGAACACTTCACGGACCGTTCAATCGGTAGGGCAGCAGGCGGTGTGTACAAAGGCGGGGGGGCGTAGTCAGCGGTGATGACTCGCGCTTACTAAAATTCCTCGTTGAAGACCACAATTGCAATGATCTATCCCCGTCACGATGAAATTTCAAGATTGCGGGCTGTCGGCCCGAGGCTATAGACTTCGTTGAATACATCGATTAATGGCAGCGTCTTGACGAACATCTAAAGGGCATCGCGGACACATTATTGCCTCAAACTTCCCTTGGCTAAGCGGCCGTAGTCCTCTGAAAGGCGGCGTACGGAGGGATACCTCCATAGCTAGTTAGCGGTGAGGTCTGGTTAGATTAGCAATTAACGGACAAATCGCTCCGCACTAAACGGCCATACCACCACCGTAGAATCGAAAGAGCTCTCGATCTGTCGATCACTACTATGTCGGACTGGTAAGTTTCCCGTGTTGAGTCAAATTAAAGCGCGGGCTCCACTCCTGATGGTGCCCTTAGTCAATTCCTTTAAGTTTCAGCCTTGCGACCATACTCCCCGGAACCCAAAGACTTTGATTTCTCATAAGGTGCAGTGAGTCTAAAGTAACATCCATTTGATCACGGTAAACATCGTTTATGGTTGAGACTAGGGCCGGTATCGATCGTCTTGAGCCCCTGACTTCGTTCTTGATTAATGAAAACATCCTTGGCAAATGCTTTTTCGCGGTTGTTCGTCTTTCGTAAATCCAAAATTTCACCTCGACTATAAATCTGAATGCCCCTGTCCGCAGTGTTAATCATTACTCGATCCGAAGGCCAGCAGAATAGGACGAAATCTATGATGTTATCCCATACTAATATGTATCACAGGCGTGAAGCTTGCTTTGAGCACTCTAATTTCTTAATGCTTGGCCGACCCGATTAAGGCGAAGCGCATGTCAGCCGGCGAAGAAGGACAGGCAATGGGTGCACACATGGCCGGACCGGCCGACCAGGTCCAACTACGAGCTTTTTAGCGCAACAACTTAAATATCTGCTATTGGATTTGGAATTACACTGTTCTTGGCACAGACTTGCCCTCGATGGATCCTCGTTAAGGGATTTAGATTGTACTCATTCGATTACCAGACTTCATAGAGCGGTATTGTTATTTATTGTCACTACCTCCCGTGTCAGGATTGGGTAATTTCTTGCGCCTTCCTTGGATGTGGTAGCCGTTTCTCGGGCTCCTCTCCGGAATCGAACCCTAATTCTCCGTCACCGTCACCGCCCATGGTAGGCCTCTATCCTACCCGAAGTTGATAGGGCAGAAATTTGAATGATGCGTCGCCCGACACGGTGGCCTTGCGATCCGTCGAGTTATCATGAATCATCGAGCAGCAGGCGAGCCCAGCGTCGACCTTTATCTAATAAATGCATCCCTTCAAAAGTGGGGTTTGGTGCGCGTGTAGCTCTAAATTACTACGGTTATCCGGTAGCAAATACCATCGAACAAACTATAACTGATTTAATGAGCCATTCGCGGTTTCACGACGAATTAGTTCATACTTACACATGCATGGCTTAATCTTTGAGACAAACATATGACTACTGGCGGGATCGACCGGGTAGCATTCCTTCCGGCCGGCGCGCATGACCCATCCCTCCGTGGCCCGTTCGGGGCCGGTCGGTCGACCAACCGCAGGTGCGGCGGTCGTTCGCGTCAAGGCGATGCGTGTAACGGGCGATCGGCGAGACCTCCGTCCATGCATTCCGCATCGAAGAAGCAGGCAGAACCGTGGGCCAAAAGCGTCTGGCGCGAGCACGCGCCGAGAAGGCGCGCCTCGCGTCCACCCCCGGAAGGGCACAAAGCGGACGGGAAAACCGAAACCAGCAATTCCGTTTTGTTGGTAAGCAACACGGAGGATACCGAACGAACCCTCGAAGGCAACAGCTGCGCTTAGGGAAGAAGCGAAGCGGATGGCCTTGAGCAGTTCGGTGCCTGCGAACTGCCGACCGGGACGCCCTCGATCACCACTCTGCGCCCTGCCGTTCGCAGCTCACGGCCTTGCCGGCGTCCGCATGCCGGAAGCATTTGCCGTCGGGTCTGAAACCAAGCAAAACCAAGCCAGCCGTCAGAAAGCAGCACATTTATTTTTCCATAAAAACAAGGTCGGCCGGAATAGGAATAGCGCGGGCGAGCTCGGCAGCGACATTGCGACGGACATCCCAAAACCTAAGCACCAGGCCAACACCAGCAAAAGGCCAGGCACCACCACCCGACCTAGGCACCTCTCATCCCACCCCCAAAGAGGTCTTAGAACAATTTTGACCTAGCAATAGACACCCCGATACTTGGTGACCCCACCCCGAAAAAAAAAATATATTGAATTTTGGTCTGATTTTTTGCATCATGGTCAAGAAAAATATGAAGAATTTTTCAAGCGAAGAGAAAAAAAAAATTGGAGTGGCAAAAGAGGTATTTTAGCCGCATCCGCGTGGGCATTAGCGGGCCATTTCCGGTAACCTCCCTTCGTGCGAGAAATGACCAGCGAGCAACCAGCGATGCCGGTAGCGGCAAAATCGCGCAGCACCAGCGCCAGCGGCTCCATCAGCAGCGCATTAGCGCGATTAAGCGCGGCACCGCCAGCGGCACCATCCAGCGCGGCACCATCAGCGCGCCATCGCGATCGCCAGCGGCACCATCTCCCGCAACCAGCAGCGCGATGTGCACCATCGCGCGGTAAGCGGCACTCATCGAGCGCATGTGTAGCGGCACCATCGCAGCGCAACCAGCCGCGGCAGCGGCACCATCTCCGCAACCAGTAGCGGCGGCACCATCGCCAGCGCGCGCAGCGCGACAGCGGCACCATCGTAGCGATTAGCGAGATTAGCGGCATCGCCGGCAGCGGCACCATCTCCGCAACCAGCGGTAGCGGCGGCACCATCGGCGCCGGATTAAGCGAGATTGGCGGCACCATGCAGCAAGCACCCTCGCGCAGCAAGCACCACAGCGCGGCACCCTCGCGCGCAGCCAAGCGATCGCGGCGGCACCATCTCCGCCGCCCAGCGATAGCGGCACCATCGCAGCGGCACCCAGCGCGAATTGCGGCAGCGCCAGCAGCAAAGCGCCCATGGCGGCACCATCAGCGCGGATTAAGCGGAAATCTGGCAGCGGCACCATCGCGCTCAGCAAAGCGCGCCATCAGCGCAGCCAGCGCGTTCAGCGCGCATAATCGCGTCGCGACGCCAGCTGCCTTCAGCGAGCAATGCCTTCAGCGCGGCAGCAGCTTCGCCGCAAGGTAGCCACCGCTGGCGCGGCTGCCTTTCAGCGGCAAAAAAGCGATCGTGCGCCAAAGGCTGCCACTCTCGCTGGCAAGCTGCTGCAGGCAGCTGCGCTGCCTTTCATGGCGGCGAAGCGCATGGCCAACGATGCCTTGAGCTGCGCCTGCGCTTGTGTGACGAGCCTGCCCAGGCTCCAGCGGCAAAGGCGAACGCGCTTCATTGAGCTGCCCGCTAAGCCTAGGAAATAGCGATCGCGAGCTGCGCTTCATGGCAAGCAACAAGCAGCCTGGCGCGAGGCTGCCCTTGTGACAAGGAAATAGCGATCGCGAGGCTGCGCTGGTGCCGCAGCGCCTGCAGCTGGCGCCTGCGCCTGCCTTCATGGCGGCAAGGATGCCAATGCTGCCGTGCTAGGCTGCACACGCTCGCGCGGCGAGGAAGGCAACTCTTTCGTGCGAGGCTGCCCATTTCCGAGTAAGGCATGCTTGGCACTTTTCGCGAGAAAGCGTAGCGAACTTCGTCGAGGATGTCTGAGGAATCTTGGGGTCTTATTGAACCCTTAATTTTACATTTTTCTCATGTTTTGACACATTTTTTGTACCATGAACTTTTTAAACCTAATTTTTTTTTACCTAAGACGTTTTAATTTTGATTAGACCACAAAAAACAACAACTTAAATATCCAATTACGATGTGAAATCATAAATTATTTGTTTTATTATTAATTTATATTTTACTTTTCCATTTAAATAATATTTGTTCCAAAAGTTACAAAGAATTCATGGTGGCTCGTGGTGGGTTTGAATCTTGATTTGTGATTTTGACCTCCATGTAAAGGGTTATTTGTTAAATCTTTGTATCTTCTTTTCGAATATTAAGGCAACTTCCGGGTAGCCTCCAATGATCTGACATGCACACAACTTTCAAGACAAAGCCCTACCTTTCGAGGCAAGGCAATACCAGCTGGCAGCTCATGACAAGGCAAGGCTGGCCGGGCCTTCGGTGAGCTGCAGCCTTCATGGCAAGGAAGTAGCGATGAAATGCAGGCGAGCTGCCCCCCCTCGGCAAGGCAATAGCGGCTGGCCAGCTTGAGGCTGCTGCCTTCCGGCAAGAAGCCAACTCTTCTTGAGGCTGCCCATTTCCGAGTAAGGCATGCTTCACTCGCCCAAGGAAGGCAGCGCGAACTTCGTGCGAGGATGTACCGACCTCGCGTGCCAGCGCCAGCGAGCTTGGAAAAAGGATCTGAGCAGCGCGGCATGCACGCACTTTCGCGCGGCAAGCTGCCTATCTTTGGAGAGGCATGTAAGCAGCGGATCGCGAGCAAAGGCAAACTGCCGGCCTTCGGCGAGCAAACAGCGCTTCGCCCAAAACCCGCAGCGCTCGGCGAGGCAAGGCTTGCTGACATGCCCCCAGCGCGAGCTCAGCGAGCAAGCTGCCCCCGCGATCAGCGGGGCAGGCAGCGGCTGCGAGCAGGCCGGCACTATCTCGCGGCTCGCCACGGCACCCTCATGAGCGCGCTGGCACCCTCGCCGAGGCAGGCGCTTCGCCGTGGCTGAAGCAGCGGTGCGCCTGGCGGCGGCAAGGATGCCAATGCTGGGCGAGCAAGGCTTCCTTCAGCGAAGTGGCCATGTCCGCCGTGCTCTTTGTTCCATGGGGGCGGATCTGCAATTAGCCTCCGTCATGCGAGAAACCACCATGGGCAGCGGACAAGCGTCCGGCGTGCTTTGAAGGCCTAGATTTTTTGGGGCCGAGAACACGAGATGGCGGGCAAGGAACAATTTTTGGCAGCTGGAAAACAGTTTTAAAATCGTCGAAATGGAGAAAGCAGGACAAAAAAACTCGTAAGATATACAAGCAACCGGAATGGGCTGAAATTTTAGGGGCGCCGTATGTCGACCTGAATTATCTGATGGGACCAAAAGTGGTGGAAATTATGCGGGAACTCGGGGTCCCAAAATTTGAGCAAAATGGCCAAAAAGCCGTGGCCATTTGAGCACCTGCAGTTTTACCCAAATTCGCGTTTTGGTGGCGAGGATTTTGGGCGGCATTTTAGATATATGCGTTTGTTAACCGTCGGAGAGCGGAAGTCTATTCGAGGTCCGGATCTCGTTTATGGCGGTTACGAGCAGCGGGGGACCCATTTTTGACGGCGAAAGGGCCAAAATTTGCGTTTGAGGCGTGGGATTTGTGGCTGGTATTGTCGATGTTGGTGGGAGTTAGCCACAGGGGAAAAGCGGCCAAATTTCTCCTTTGTGCAGCCACTTAGATTTTGCGAGTTAGCCTCATGAAAAAACACAAGTCCGCTCAGGGGCTGAGTTAGCCTCCTTTGAACCATCACACAAATCTTTGTGCGAGTTAGCCTCGTGAAAAGGAGAGTGTGCTGCCTTTGTGCCAGCCACTTAGATATTTCAGAGAGTTTGCCTCTTGAAAAAACACAAGTCATCTCCGATCCTTGGGCGTGTGGCGAAGGCTAACCTCCGAGCGGGTTCGAACAAGAGAAGGCGGTGCAGTGAGGGGAGGGGCGAATCTGGCGGCGTGGGCTGAATCTCGGTGGATCGTGGCAGCAAGGCCACTGCCACCAATACCCGTCAGCGTGTTAAATCGTCGCAAAGATTCTACCCGCCGCTCGATGAATTACGATTCAAAGCGGCCGCGACTTCCAGCGGGGGCCTCGACACGTGCCTCGGGGCCGGGAGGTCCCTACTGCTGGTCGACAAGCGAGGCGGCGCCGCGCGTCGCTCTAGCGGATTCGACTTAGAAGCGTTCAGTCATAATCCAGCGCCACGGTAACCGCGCGCGGCTTTTCAACCAGCGCGATGACGATTGTGCGAATCAGCGGTTCCTCTCGTACTAGGTTGAATTACTATTACAGCGGTCATCGATGAGGTAAAAAACTTTGTCTCCGACGGTCTAAACCCGGCTCGCGTTCCCACTATTGGTGGGTGAACAATCCAACATGGTGAATTACAATGATAGGAAGAAGCGAGCATCGAAGGATCAACAACGTCGCTATGAGCGCTTGGCTGCCACAAGCCGAGTTATCCTGTGGTAACACCGACACCTCTAGCTTAATTCCGAAGGTCTAAAGGATCGATAGGCACGCTTTCACGGTTCGTGTACAATCGAGAATCAAAGCGAGCTTTTACCTTTTTGTTCCACAGATTTACATTCTCGTTGAGCTCATCTTAGGACACTGCGTTATCTTTTTAACGGATGTACGCATGACCAAACTCCCCACGACAATGTCTTCCGCCGGATCGGCCCCGTGAAACAGGAATCAAAAAGAGGCGATTCCGTCGGAATAAGTAAAATAACGTTAAAAGTAGTGGTATTTCACTTTCGTTTAGGCTCCAACTACTACACCTCTCAAGTCATTTCACAAAGTGGGACTAAGTCAAGCTCAAGGTCTTCTTTCCCTTTGATTCCAGGCGTGGTTTATTTGGATAGTGAAGCGAGACGGTGGGAATCTCGTTAATCCATTCATGCGGCGTCACTAATTAGATGGCGAGGCATTTGGCTACTATAAGAGTCATAGTTACTCCGCCGTTTACCAGCGCTTGGTTGAATTCTTCGCTGACATTGAAACCTTTGGCGAAATCACATTCGTGAGCATCGCGAGGACCATCGCAATGCTTTGTTTTAATTAAGCGATTCGGATTCCCCTTGTCGTACCGTTAAAATTTGTTGACGGCTTGGGAAAGGCCGAAAGGACCGTTCGATCCGTCCCCCGGCGCAGCGGCGACCGCTCTCGCATGGTGGCTCAGCGATCCGCAAGCCGGCGGGTTGGATTAGGACCCCGTGCCGACCCTCAGGCCAATCCTTTTCCGAAAATTACGGATCCGTTTGCCGACTTCCCTTTCATTGTTCCATCGACGGTTTGTTCACCTTAGAACTGATGCGGTTATGAAATGACCGGCGGCGGCTTTTCAGTCCTCGGATTTTCAAGGGCGCCGGGGCGGCGTGCGGTGCTCTTTGGACCCTACCTCCGGTGCCGTTTCGAGTGGGCGGCCGTTAAGCAGAAAAAGATAACTCTTCCGAGGCCCCGCGGCGTCTCGGACTCCTAACGTTGCCGTCGGCCCGCGTCGGTTGAATTTTAACGATTCCCTTTTGAAGCTTTCGCGCCCGTGCGCTGACAGAGCTTCCCGTCTCTTAGGATCGACTAACCCATGTGCAAGTGCGTTCACATGGAACCTTTCCCTCTTGACCCAAGTTCTCATTTGAATATTTGCTACTACCAAGATCGCACCGGCCGCTCCGCCCACTCGCGCCCGGGTTTTGCGGCGACGCGCCCCTACTCATCGGGGCTGGCACTTGCCCGGCCGGGTATATGGGTCGGCAGCTTAAGCGCCATCCATTTCGGGGCTAGTTGATTCGGCGGTGAGTTGTTACACACTCCTTAAGCGGATTTCGACTTCCATGACCACCGTCCTGTTGTCTTAATCGACCAACACCCTTTGTGGGTTCTAGGTTAAGCGATTGGGCACCGTAACCCGGCTTAGGTTCATCCGCGCCTTGATTCGCTTAAAAAATGGCCCACTTGGGCACTTTCGATTCCGTGGCGCGGCTCAGCAAGCGCGCGTCCTACTGTTAAAGTTTGAGAATAGGTGAGGCGTTGCGCCCGATACCTCTAATCATTGGCTTTACCCGATAGAACTTCGTTTAGGGCTCCGGTATCTGAGAAACTTCGGAGGAACCTACTAGGGTTCGATTAGTCTTTCGCCCTATACCCAAGTCGAACGAGCGATTTTGCGTCGATGTGCGGGCCTCCACGAAGTTTCCTCAGCCGCCCGCTTCGAGCATAGTTCACCATCTTTGGTCCCGGTGTATGCTCACTCGAACCCTTCCGGAAAGATCAAGGTAGGTCGGTGCACCGCGAGGATCCCGTAATCAGCTTCCTTCGCCTACGGGTTTCTTGCAGCCCGTTGGCTTACTATGTCAGACTCCTTGGTCCGTGTTTCAAGGCGGGCGAATAGAAACCCGAGGCGATAAAGGCCTTGAGTCTGGCGCCCGGGGCCGCTACCACGATCAGCGGCAGCGTCTCCACAGGCTGCTCGAAGGCGGGCTTGGAGCGCCGCGCATCATCGGTCCGCGCCCAAAAGCGATCGGCGGACTCTCGCCGTTCCGCATCCGAGGCGCATCGCGGCCCATCCGCTTCCCTCCGACAATTTCAAGCACTCTTTGACTCTCTTTCAAAGTCCTTTTCATCTTTCCCTCGCGGTACTTGTTTGCTATCGGTCTCGCCATTGTTGGGGAATTTACCGCCCGATTTGGGCTACATTCCCAAACAACCCGACTTCGCGACGGCGCCTCGTGGTGCGGGTCCAGGCGGCAGGGCTCTCACCCTCTCGGCGCCCCTTTCCGGGGGACTTGGGCCCGGTCCGCTGAGGCGCTTCTCCGGAATTCAGCGCCCGATTTTCAAGCTGGGCTCTTCCGGTTCGCTCATTACTAAGGGAATCTGGTAAGTTTCTTTTCCTCCGCTTATTGATATGCTTAAACTCAGCGGGTAATCCGCCTTTGACACAGGAATAATCTGGCGCGGCTTGTGAAGCTTCAGGTGAAGTCCACACTTGGAGCCAAGGCGTGGGAGCTCGAGCTTTGTTTCGCGTCGCCAGAGACTCATATTTGGGTAACCGCGGCGGTCATGCAGGAGGCCAATCTCCGCACCCGGGGCCCCGCCTTGGTTTGGGGGGTGGGGTGAACAAGCGATCGTGACACCCGAGCGGGCGTGCCCTCGGCCTAATGGCTTGGGGCGACTGCGTTCAAAAGACTTCGATGGTTCACGGGATTACGCAATTAATCGCATTTCGCTTCGTTCTTCATCGATCGAGAGCAGAGATATCCGTTAAAGTCGTTTTGGATACATGTGAAAAGAAGCGCCCGCACGCGTCTCCGGGCAGCGGGGCGTGCTCTCGTTAGATTTCCTTGGCGATCCGCAGGAGTTCGTTGTTTCGCCGGGGCGGGGAGTCCCTCCCGCGGCGTGAAGCGGAAAGGCGCCCGCTGCGGCGTCCCCCTCCGCCGCCGGTGATATCAAGCGGTTGGTGGATTCTGCTGGCGGGTTTCGACAATGATCCTTCCGCGGAGTTCACCTACGGAAACCTTATTACGACTTCTCCTTCCTCTAAATGATAAGGTTGTGGACTTCTCGCGGCGTCGCAGCGTGAACCGCCGCGTCGCCGTGATCGAACACTTCACCGGACCATTCAATCGGTGGGAGGCGGCAGGCGGTGTGTACAAAGGCGGGGGCGTAGTCAGCGGTGATGACTCGCGCTTACTAAAATTCCTCGTTGAAGACCAACAATTGCAATGATCTATCCCGTCACGATGAAATTTCAAAGATTGCGGCGCCAAGGCTATGAGACTCGTTGAATACATCGGTGTAGCGTCGCGACCCGAACATCTAAGGGCATCACAGACTGTTATTGCCTCGAACTTCCTTGGCCTAAGCGGCCATAGTCCCTCTAAGAAGGCCCGCGGAGGATACCTCCGCATAGCTAGTTAGCGGTGAGGTCTCGTTAGCAATTAACGGACAAATCGCTCCGCAACTAAAACGGCCATGCACCACCACCCATAGAATCAAGAAAGAGCTCTCGGTCTGTCAATCCTTACTATACGGACTGGTAAGTTTCCCGTGTTGAGTCAAATTAAGCATGAGCTCCACTCTGATGGTGCCCTTCGTCAATTCACTTTAAGTTTCAGCCTTGCGACCATACTCCCCGGAACCAAAGACTTTGATTTCTCATAAGGTGCCGGTGAGTCCTAAAAGTAACATCCGTGATCCACAGTGGCATCGTTTATGGTTGAGACTAGGGCCGGTATCGATCGTCTTGAGCCCCCGACTTTCGTTCTTGATTAATGAAAACATCCTTGGCAAATGCTTTTGATTGTTCGTCTTTCATAAATCCAAGAATTTCCTCGACTATGAAATCTGAATGCCCCCACTGTTAATCATTACTCCGATCCCGAAGGCCAACAGAATAGGACCGAAATCCTATGATGTTATCCCATGCTAATGTATACAGAGCGTAGTGTTGCGGACCGCCCAATTCGCTAGCCCAATTGCCCACAAATTCGGGCTAGAGAGCCAACACAAGGCCAAGAGTGCTAGCTTGGCCCAATTCCGGAAGGTTCTAGGCAACTCTAGCACATGTGAACATGTAAATATTCTAGAATACTTTATACAATTCCAGCACATGTAAATAGCTAGGAAATTGTATAATATTCTAGAGTTTGGCCAAGTTTGACAAAGTTAGGCAAAGTTAGGCAAAGTTAGGTAAAGCCTCCCCTATAAATATGGGATGGCATTAGGCATTTGTATCCAACAAGCATTGTAATCTCTCTTTGTGCAATACAAGTTTCTTTGGCTCAATTGCTCTCTTCTCTTGTTCGAGAATCTCTAGGCTTACTTAGCAACATTCGGCAAAGTTGTCTAAGTGCATGCAGGTTAAACATAAAACACTCATCCGTGACAAGTGGTATGAGCTAAGGTTTACGCATAAAATTAGCTCGCGAAGTAATAGCCAACCCTTGAGCGTAGCACAAGAGGGTGTTGTTGGTGTGGATGTTCCACGGAACCAAGCCCGTGGCGAGAGGAGAACGCCCAAAGGCAAGACTGGCAAGTCCAAGGCCCTATCCGTGGATGCGTTGGAGCCTCGTGTAGGCACTCTCGAAATAGCATTATCCGCCACTCAAGATAGCCTCGTGGGATTGGAGGAAAGAGTGGATGGTCTCGAGGGAGAATACGCCGAGTTCACGGTGGCCACAAAAGCTCTCATCCATGAGCAAGCGAACATTCTCCGAGGTGAGTTTCGTTCTTTCCATGATGAGTTGCTCAAACTTCGTAGTTTTGTTCAGGACGAACTACGTGCTGTCCGTGCGGAAGTGGATGAAGTCCGCTCGGATTGGGCATGGCACAAGCGCACACTCTCCACAAGTCCAGCTTCCGCAAACTCGAGTGATGCGCGCCGCATTGACGTGCCAAAGCCCGACACCTACGATGGCACACGCAATGCCACCATCGTGGACAATTTCCTCTTTGGGCTGGATCAATACTTCGATGCCATGGGTGTCCGAGATGAGGCAGTAGCCTGCACCCACCTATCTTCGAGGCGCTGCACAACTATGGTGGCGTCGCAAGCATGGCGAGATGGGCAAGGGCATTTGCACCATCGACACTTGGGCCGACTTCAAGCAAGAACTCCGAAAGCAGTTCGCCCCAAGCAATGCGGAGAAGGAAGCGCGAGCGCGCTTACGTCGCCTCAAGCAATCGGGTAGCATTCGGGACTACATCAACGAGTTCACTACCCTTATGTTGGAGATAAGCGACATGTCCGACAAGGATTCACTCTTCTACTTCCAAGATGGCCTCAAGGATTGGGCCAAGACCGAACTTGATAGGCGTGGTGTTCAAACACTTGGAGCGCCATTGCCGTTCTTGGTCGCTCACCGAAGACTCTACCCAATCCAAGGACAAAAAGGCCAACCAAGGCAAAGGTGGGGGAGAGAGTCGCAAGGACAAGGGCAACAACCGCAAAGATTGGGGGCAGAAAAAGCCGCCCAGCAACAAGAGTTGGCAAGGAAAATCGGAGAGCAAGAAGGAGGCGCCAAAGCCGCGAAGCCCATGCTTCATATGCAATGGTCCTCATTGGGTACGCGACTGTCCGGAGAAGAGGTCGCTTAATGCTCTTGCTGCCCAACTCAAGAGCAACCCCGCAATGTCCACGGAGGAACCCCAACTCAGCATGGGTTCTCTCCAACGCCTCGGCGCACTCAATCGCCAACAGCCCGCACTCGTCAAGAAAGGGCTCATGTATGTAAGCGCAAAGGTAAACGGTCAGTCCGTTCGCGCGCTGCTAGACACGGGAGCAACACACAATTTCGTGTCCGTAGACGAGGCCAAGCGCTTAGGCCTCAAGGCCACCAAGGAAGGAGGCACAATGAAGGCTGTGAACTCACCCGCCAAGCCAATTGCGGGAATCGCACAAGGCGTGCACATCACACTTGGTACGTGGAGCGGAAAGCTTGACTTCTCCATCGTGCCCATGGACGACTTCAAGATGGTCCTCGGCATGGAATTCTTCGACCAAGTCCATGCCTTCCCACTGCCCGCTACAAACTCCCTAAGCATCCTCGACGGGAGTAAAGCATGCATGGTACCCACGGAGCGAGGCAAGTCCGAGGAGAAGACACTCTCCGCCATGCAATTCAAAAGGGCTTTCAAGAAGGACCCAAGCTTCTTGGTCTCCATTCGGGAACTAAATGAGGAAGGAAATAGTGGAACGTCGCCAAGCCAAGTCCCTCCACGAATTCAAGCCGTCCTCGAAGATTACAAGGATGTGATGCCTCCAGAACTTCCGAAGAAGCTCCCACCTCCGCGAGAGGTAGATCATGCGATTGAGCTGGAACAAGGCGCGAAGCCACCAGCCTTGGCACCCTACCGCATGGCGCCACCCGAATTAGAGGAGTTGCGGAGACAACTCAAAGACTTGCTGGATGCAGGCTACATTCGCCCCTCAAAGGCCCCATTGATTGCACCGGTCCTCTTCAAAAAAGGATGGATCGGCTGCGGATGTGCATCGACTATAGGCGCTCAACAAGATCACCATCAAGAACAAGTATCCGATTCCATTGATTGCGGACTTGTTCGACCAAAACAAAGCATTACTTCACCAAACTTGACTTGCGCTCTGGGTACTACCAAGTGC
This sequence comes from Citrus cavaleriei, assembly GCA_030448925.1. Taxonomy (NCBI): domain Eukaryota; kingdom Viridiplantae; phylum Streptophyta; class Magnoliopsida; order Sapindales; family Rutaceae; genus Citrus; species Citrus cavaleriei. Next base: position 20,208 of record JAUJEN010000383.1, on the reverse strand, counting down.
GCATCGCCAAGGGAGACGAACCTGAGACGGCGTGTACAACAAGGTACGGGTCTTTCAAATTCCTTGTGATGCCTTTTGGCCTTACTAATGCACCAGCCACATTTTGCACACTCATGAACAATGTAATCCACCCATTCCTCGACCGTTTAAGTGATGTACTTGGATGACATAGTGGTGTATAGCACCACGCTCGAGGATCATGCCCAACACTTGCGACAAGTCCTCCAAGTACTTCGAGACAATGAACTCTTCCTCAAACTAGAGAAGTGCTCGTTTGCCCAACAAGAGGTGGAGTTCCTTGGCCACAAGATTGCGGGTGGGAAGATCATGATGGAGAATGACAAAGTAAAGGCCATCCTCGATTGGGAGCCTCCCTCGAAAGTGCCCGAGCTTCGCTCATTCCTTGGGTTGGTGAATTACTACCGCCGCTTCATCAAGGGCTATTCAGCCAAGGCGGCACCCTTGACGGATATGCTCAAGAAAAACAGAACGTGGCATTGGTCCGAAGAGTGCCAACGCGCATTCGAGGAGTTGAAGAAGGCAATTTCGGAGGAACCAGTCCTCGCTCTTCCGGACCACACCAAGCCCTTCGAAGTTCAAACGGATGCCTCGGATTTCGCCATAGGTGGAGTCCTTATGCAAGAAGGCCACCCAATAGCGTTCGAGAGTCGAAAGCTAAATGACACGGAACGCCGCTACACGGTGCAAGAAAAGGAGATGACAGCCATCATCCATTGTCTAAGAGTGTGGCGACATTACTTGCTTGGCTCACACTTCACGATCATGACGGACAACGTGGCGACAAGCTACTTTCAAACTCAAAAGAAGTTGAGTCCGAAGCAAGCACGGTGGCAAGATTTCCTTGCGGAATTCGACTATCGGCTAGAGTACAAACCGGGGAAAGCCAATGTCGTTGCGGACGCTCTAAGCCGCAAGGCGGAATTGGCAACACTTAGCATGAGCCAACCGAAGTCCGACCTTGTCTCACGCATCAAGGAAGGCCTCCAACAAGATCCGCTAGCAAAGGATTTGCTGGAGAAGGTGCTCGAGGGAAAGACAAGGCGATTTTGGCAAGAGGAAGGCATCCTCCTCACCAAGGGAGATCGGCTGTTCGTGCCAAGGTGGGGAAACTTGCGGAAGGAAGTAATCAAGGAGTGCCACGACTCTAAGTGGGCTGGTCACCCAGGAATCGAGCGCACCACCGCACTAGTTCAAGCCTCGTATTTTTGGCCGCACATGAGGGACGACATCGAGGCATATGTGCGAACTTGTCTTGTGTGCCAACAAGACAAGGTGGATCATCAACTTCCAGCGGGATTGTTGGAGCCGCTACCACTAGCAACAAGGCCATGGGAAAGTGTCTCCATGGACTTCATCACATCGCTGCCCAAGTCCGAAGGTTGCGGAAGCATCATGGTCGTTGTCGACCGATACAGCAAGTACGCCACATTCATTGCCGCACCAGTCGATTGCAAAGCGGACGAGGCAGCCCGCCTATTCGTCAAGCACATTGTGAAGCTTTGGGGAGTTCCGAAGAGCATTGTGAGCGACCGAGACCCTCGGTTCACTGGACGCTTTTGGACGGAGCTCTTCAAGATGTTGGGGACTGATCTTAAGTTCTCGACAAGCTTCCACCCACAAACAGATGGGCAGACCGAGCGCATTAATGGCCTCCTTGAGATGTACTTGAGGCATTATGTGAGCGCTCAGGATTAAGCTACCGACATCGCCAATTTTCTTATAACTTGAGCGAGGCTACGGGCAAGAGTCCGTTCGAGATCATCATGGATTCCATGACCCCCAATGCCATAGCCTCGACTTCACGGAGGAAAAGCCATGACACACAAGCTCGCCCGCGAATGGCATGAGGAAGCGGACATCACGTGAGCCTACCTCGACAAAGCCGCGAGGAAGATGAAAAAGTGGGCGGATACAAGGAGACGGCATGTTGAGTACAAGGAAGGTGATCAAGTCATGATCAAGCTCATACCCCAACAATTCAAGACATTGCGGAAAGTCCACAAGGGGTTAGTGAGGCGCTACGAGGGACCCTTCCGAGTTGTTCGACGTGTGGACAACGTCTCGTATCAACTCCAACTTCCGCCAAGACTCAAGATCCATCCGGTCTTCTATGTGAGCCTTCTCAAGCCATATCACGAAGACATGGGAGACCCAAGGCACGGGCCAACCGCCGTTGTCACCGCATTCGACAAAGATGTGGACTACATCATTGCAGACCGTGTAGTTTCGAGGAGAGGCGTGCCAGCACATAGCGAGTACTTGGTGAAGTGGAAAAACCTCCCCGAGAGCGAAGCCACTTGGGAATGCGAAGATGATTTGTGGCAATTCGCTCAGCACATCCAGCACTTCAAGCGAGGCCGAGGGGCCTTGAGCTTAAGTGGGGAGGATGTTGCGGACAGCCCAATTGCCCACAAATTCGGGCTGAAGAGCCAACCTGAGCCAAGAGTGCTAGCTTGGCCCAATTCCGGAAGGTTCTAGGCAACTCTAGCACATGTGAACATGTAAATATTCTAGAATACTTTATACAATTCCAGCACATGTAAATAGCTAGGAAATTGTATAATATTCTAGAGTTTGGCCAAGTTTGACAAAGTTAGGCAAAGTTAGGTAAAGCCTCCCCTATAAATATGGGATGGCATTAGGCATTTGTATCCAACAAGCATTGTAATCTCTCTTTGTGCAATACAAGTTTCTTTGGCTCAATTGCTCTCTTCTCTTGTTCGAGAATCTCTAGGCTTACTTAGCAACATTCGGCAAAGTTGTCTAAGTGCCGCACGGGTTAGCTGCGCAAAACACTCATCCCGTGACAAGTGGTATCAGAGCTAAGGTTTGCACGCACGCAAATTAGCTCACGAAGTAATGGCCAACCCTTCGAACGTAGCACAAGAGGGTGTTGTTGGTGTGGATGTTCCACCGGAACCAAGCCGTGGCCGAGAGGGAGAACGCGCCCAAGGCAAGACTCGCGGCAAGTCCAAGGCCCTATCCGTGGATGCGTTGGAGCCTCGTGTAGGCACTCTCGAAATAGCATTGTCCGCCACTCAAGATAGCCTCGTGGGATTGGAGGAAAGAGTGGATGGTCTCGAGGGAGAATACGCCGAGTTCACGGTGGCCACAAAAGCTCTCATCCATGAGCAAGCGAACATTCTCCGAGGTGAGTTTCGTTCTTTCCATGATGAGTTGCTCAAACTTCGTAGTTTTGTTCAGGACGAACTACGTGCTGTCCGTGCGGAAGTGGATGAAGTCCGCTCGGATTGGGCATGGCACAAGCGCACACTCTCCACAAGTCCAGCTTCCGCAAACTCGAGTGATGCGCGCCGCATTGACGTGCCAAAGCCCGACACCTACGATGGCACACGCAATGCCACCATCGTGGACAATTTCCTCTTTGGGCTGGATCAATACTTCGATGCCATGGGTGTCCGAGATGAGGCATCGAAAGTAGGCACTGCACCCACCTATCTTAGAGGCGCTGCACAACTATGGTGGCGTCGCAAGCATGGCGAGATGGGCAAGGGCATTTGCGCCATCGACACTTGGGCCGACTTCAAGCAAGAACTCCGAAAGCAGTTCGCCCCAAGCAATGCGGAGAAGGAAGCGCGAGTGCGCTTACGTCGCCTCAAGCAATCGGGTAGCATTCGGGACTACATCAACGAGTTCACTACCCTCATGTTGGAGATAAGCGACATGTCCGACAAGGATTCACTCTTCTACTTCCAAGATGGCCTCAAGGATTGGGCCAAGACCGAGCTTGATAGGCGTGGTGTTCAAACACTTGACGACGCCATTGCCGTTGCGGAGTCGCTCACCGAATACTCTACCCAATCCAAGGACAAAAAGGCCAACCAAGGCAAAGGTGGGGGAGAGAGTCGCAAGGACAAGGGCAACAACCGCAAAGATTGGGGGCAGAAAAAGCCGCCCAGCAACAAGAGTTGGCAAGGAAAATCGGAGGGCAAGAAGGAGGCGCCAAAGCCGCGAAGCCCATGCTTCATATGCAATGGTCCTCATTGGGTACGCGACTGTCCGGAGAAGAGGTCGCTTAATGCTCTTGCTGCCCAACTCAAGAGCAACCCCGCAATGTCCACGGAGGAACCCCAACTCAGCATGGGTTCTCTCCAACGCCTCGGCGCACTCAATCGCCAACAGCCCGCACTCGTCAAGAAAGGGCTCATGTATGTAAGCGCAAAGGTAAACGGTCAGTCCGTTCGCGCGCTGCTAGACACGGGAGCAACACACAATTTCGTGTCCGTAGACGAGGCCAAGCGCTTAGGCCTCAAGGCCACCAAGGAAGGAGGCACGATGAAGGCTGTGAACTCACCCGCCAAACCAATTGCGGGAATTGCACAAGGCGTGCACATCACGCTTGGTACGTGGAGCGGAAAGCTTGACTTCTCCATTGTGCCCATGGATGACTTCAAGATGGTCCTCGGCATGGAATTCTTCGATCAAGTCCATGCCTTCCCACTGCCCGCTACAAACTCCCTAAGCATCCTCGACGGGAGTAAAGCATGCATGGTACCCACGGAGCGAGGCAAGTCCGAGGAGAAGACACTCTCCGCCATGCAATTCAAAAGGGCTTTCAAGAAGGACCCAAGCTTCTTGGTCTCCATTCGGGAACTAAATGAGGAAGGAAATAGTGGAACGTCGCCAAGCCAAGTCCCTCCACGAATTCAAGCCGTCCTCGAAGATTACAAGGATGTGATGCCTCCAGAACTTCCGAAGAAGCTCCCACCTCCGCGAGAGGTAGATCATGCGATTGAGCTGGAACAAGGCGCGAAGCCACCAGCCTTGGCACCCTACCGCATGGCGCCACCCGAATTAGAGGAGTTGCGGAGACAACTCAAAGACTTGCTGGATGCAGGCTACATTCGCCCCTCAAAGGCCCCATTCGGTGCACCGGTCCTCTTCCAAAAGAAAAAGGATGGATCGCTGCGGATGTGCATCGACTATAGAGCGCTCAACAAGATCACCATCAAGAACAAGTATCCGATTCCATTGATTGCGGACTTGTTCGACCAGCTTGGCAAAGCACGGTACTTCACCAAACTTGACTTGCGCTCCGGGTACTACCAAGTGCGCATCGCCAAGGGAGACGAACCGAAGACAGCGTGCACAACAAGGTACGGGTCTTTCGAATTCCTTGTGATGCCTTTTGGCCTTACTAATGCACCCGCCACATTTTGCACACTCATGAACAAGGTACTCCAACCATTCCTCGACCGCTTAAATGATACGTGTACTTGGGCGACATTGTGTATAGCACCACTCGAGGATCATGCCAACACTTGCAACAAGTCCTCCAAGTACTTCGAAAATGAGCTCTTCCTCGAACTAGAGAAGTGCTCGTTTGCCCAACAAGTGGTGGAGTTCCTTGGCCACAAAGATTGCAGGCGGAAGATTATGATGGAGAATGACAAAGTAAAGGCCATCCTCGATTGGGAGCCTCCCTCGAAAGTACCGAGCTTCGCTCATTCCTTGGACTGGTGAATTACTACCGCCGCTTCATCAAGGGCTATTCAGCTAAGGCGGCACCCTTGCGGATATGCTCGAGAAAAGCAGAATGTGGCATTAGTGAATTAGCGTGCATTGAGGAGTTAAAAGAAAGACAATTTCGGAGGAACCAGTCCTCGCTCTTCGGACCCACACAAGCCCTTGAAGTTCAAGCGGATGCCTCGGATTTCACCATAGGTGGAGTCCTTATGAAAGGCCACCGATAGCGTTCGAGTCGAAAGCTAAATGATACAGAACGCCGCTACACGGTGCAAGAAAAGGAGATGACAGCCATCATCCATTGTCTAAGAGTGTGGCGACATTACTTGCTTGGCTCACACTTCACGATCATGACGGACAACGTGGCGACAAGCTACTTTCAAACTCAAAAGAAGTTGAGTCCGAAGCAAGCACGGTGGCAAGATTTCCTTGCGGAATTCGACTATCGGCTAGAGTACAAACCGGGGAAAGCCAATGTTGTTGCGGACGCTCTAAGCCGCAAGGCGGAATTGGCAACACTTAGCATGAGCCAACCGAAGTCCGACCTAGTCTCACGCATCAAGGAAGGCCTCCAACAAGATCCGCTAGCAAAGGATTTGCTGGAGAAGGTGCTCGAGGGAAAGACAAGGCGGTTTTGGCAAGAGGAAGGCATCCTCCTCACCAAGGGAGATCGGCTGTTCGTGCCAAGGTGGGGAAACTTGCGGAAGGAAGTAATCAAGGAGTGCCACGACTCTAAGTGGGCTGGTCACCCGGAATCGGCCACCGCACTAGTTCAAGCCTCGTATTTTGGCGCACATGAGGGGCGACGCCGAGGCCTATGTGCGAACTTGTCTTGTGTGCCAACAAGACAAGGTGGATCGTCAACTTTGAGATTGTTGAGCCGCTACCACTAGCAACAAGGCCATGGGAGAGTGTCTCCATGGACTTCATCACTATCGCTGCCCAAGTCCGAAGGTTGCGGTAGCATCATGAGTGGTTGTCGACGGTGCAACAAGTATGCTACATTCATTGCACTTTTGTCGATTACCGAGGCAGCCCGCCTATTCGTCAAGCACATTGTGAAGCTTTGGGGAGTTCCGAAGAGCATTGTGAGCGACCGAGACCCTCGGTTTACTGGGCGGTTTTGGACGGAGCTCTTTAAGATGTTGGGAACCGATCTCAAGTTCTCGACAAGTTTCCACCCACAAACGGATGGGCAGACCGAGCGCATTAATGGCCTCCTCGAGATGTACACGAGGCATTATGTGGCGCTCACCAGTGAAAGTGACTACTCGACATCGCCCAATTTTCTTATAACTTGCAACGAAGCGAGGCTACAGGCAAGAGTCCGTTCGAGATCATCATGGGATTCCAGCCCATGACCCCCAATGCCATAGCCTCGACTTACGGAGGGAAAAGCCCAGACACAAGCTCGCCCTTGAATGGCATGAGAAGCGGACATCACATGAGCCTACCTCGACAAAACCCGAGGAAAATGAAGAAATAGGCGGATACAAGGAGGCGGCATGTTGAGTACAAGGAAGGTGATCAAGTCATGATCAGCTCCTGCCCCAACAATTCAAGACTCTTGGAAAGTTCACAAGGGGTTGGTGAAGGCGCCTCGAGGACCCTTCCGAGTTGTTGACGTGTGAGCAGCGTCTTATCAACTCCAACTTCATGAGACTCAAAGATCCATCCGGTCTTCCATGTGAGCCTTCTCCAAGCCATATCACGAGACATGGGAGAACAGTCGTGGAGAATCGGTAGCGCCAAGCTACGTATCCGCATTCGACAAAGATGTGGACTACATCATTCGGACGAGCGGTTTCGAGGAGGGTGTGCCGGCACATGAGTACTTGGTGAAGTGGAAAAACCTCCCCGAGGAAGCCACTTGGGAGCAGGAAGATGATTTGTGCAGTCATTGAGCATCCAGCACTTCAAGCACGAGGCATGACGAGGCGCCATGAGCTTAAGTGGGGAGGATGTTGCGGACAGCAGCTGATTGCCTGAGGGCTGAAAAGAGCCAACCAAGAGCCAGAGTGCTAGCAGCCCAATTCCGGAAGGTTCAGGCAACTCTAGCACATGTGAACATGTAAATATTCTAGAATACTTTATACAATTCCGGCTATGTAAATAGCTAGAAATTAGGTATAATATTCTAAGTTTACAAGATTTGACAAAAGTTAGGCAAAGTTAGGCAAAAGTTAGGTAAAGCCTCCCCTATAAATATGGGATGGCATTGAGACATTTTGTATTCAACAAGCATTGTAATCTCTCTTTGTGCAATACAAGTTTCTTTGGCTCAATTCTCTCTTATAACATTCGAGAATCTCTAGGCTTACTTAGCAACATTGGCAAAAGTTGTCTAAGTACTGCAGGAATTAATTATGAAAACACTCATCCGTGACAGCCCGCTGTGAGCGTCCCCCTCCATGGCATTGATATCAAGCCCCGGATTGTGAATTCTTGGCGAGTTTAGACAATGATCCTTCCAGCAGAGTTCACTACGGAAACCTTGATACGACTTCTCCTTCTCTAAATGATAAGGTTCGGTGGACTCTACATGACGTGTGAACGAACGCCAGCGTCATGCCTTGATCCACTCCGGACCGTTCAATCGGTGGGAAGCGGCCAGGCGGTGTGTACAAAGAGGCGGGGCGTAGTCAGCGGTGATGACTTCATTTACTAGAATTCCTCGTTGAAGACCAATTGCAATGATCTATCCCGTCGATGAAATTTCAAAGATTACACGGGCACATGAGCTATAGACCGTTGAATACATCGATGTAAGCAGCGTCTTGACGGAACATCTGAGGACTGTTATTGCCTCGAACTTCCTTAAGCGGCATGGTCCTCTGAAGTGGCCCGCGGAGGATACCTCCGCATAGCTAGTTAGCGGTGAGGTCTCGTTAGATTCTTAGCAGATTAACCGGACGAATCGCTCCGCAACTAAAACATGCACCTGGTAGAATCGAAAGAGCTCTCGGTCGTCAATCCTTACTATATGCGGACACAGTAAGTTTCCCGTGTTGAGTCAGGCCGAGGCTCCATCCTGATGGTGCCTTCCGTCAATTCCTTTAAGTTTCGACCTTGCGACCATACTCCCCGGAACCCAAGACTTTGATTTCATAAGGTGCAGTGAGTCCTAAAAGTAACATCCTGATCCACCCGACATCGTTTATAGTTGAGACTGATGATTATCTGATCGTCTTGAGCCCCGACTTTCGTTCTTGATTAATGAAAACATCCTTATGGCAAATGCTTTCGCGGTTGTTGCGTCTTTCGTAAATCAAAATTTCACCTGACTATAATCTGAATACTTTTGTCACGATTAATCATTACTCCGATCCGAAGGTAGCGAATGGGACGGAAATCCATGATGTTATCCGTCTTAATATCTGAGCGTGAAGGCTTGCTTTGAAGCACTCTAATTTCTTAATGCTTGTTGTAGAATTGCTTACGGCGATTAAGGCGAGGCGCATCATGCCCGGCGAGAAGGGGGAGAGCAATGGGGTGCACACACAGCATGACCCGACCAAGTCCCGACTACGAGCTTTTAAGCGCAACAACTTAAATATCGCTATTTACGGAATTGCCAATTTATTTGTCTTGGCACCGGACTTGCCCTCCGATGGATCTCGTTAAAGGGATTTGGGATTGTACTCATTCCGATTACAGGTTCATGGAGCGTGTATTGTTATTTATTATCACTACCTCCCGTGTCGGGATTACGCGGGTAATTTGCTTTCTTGCCTTCCTTGGATGTGGTAGCCGTTTACCGAGGCTCCTCTGGGAATCGAACCACAATTCTCGTCACGTCACCGCGTGGTAGGCCTCATCCTCACCATCGAAGTTGATAGGCGAGAATTTGAATGATACAAATGCGTCGCGGTGTAACGTAACACTGCGATCCGTCGAGGTTATCATGAATCATGGAAGCAGCGAGGCGGAGCCAGCGTCGACACTTTATCAATAAATGCATCCCTTCCAAAAGTGGGGTTTGGTCTGCGTATTAGCTACTAGAATTACTACGGTTATCCGAGTAGAAATACCGTCGAACAAACTATAAGCGATTTAATGAGCCATTCGCGGTTCCACGGTCGAATTGGATTCATGCTTACACGCGGCTTAATCTTTGAGACAAACATATGACTCTGGCGGGATCAACGGTGGCATTCGCTTCCAAGCCTTGCGACGCATGATCTCCGTCCCTCCGTGGCCCGTTCGGGTTAAGCCCTCGGTCGGTCGACAACGCTGCGGGTGCGGCGATGCGTGATTAGTTAGCGTCAAGGCGATCGTGTAACGGGCGATCGAGAACCTCACGTCCGTACCTGACGGCATTCGCATCCAGGAAGGCGGCGAGAACTTCGTGGGTGCAAAAGCGTAGCCAGCGTCTGGCCGCGCGCCGCAGGAACCACGGGCTCGCCTTCGCGTCCACCCGCGCCCGGAGGAGCACAAAGAACCTGGGCCGGGGAAAGCGAACCACCCGGCAATTCCGTTTTGTTGGTAAGCAACACGGGATACCGAGCGAACCCTCGAAAGGGCAGGTGCGCAGGAAGAAGCGGATGGCCTTGAGCAGTTGATTGCCGCGGAGCGAACTGCCCGGGACCTCGATCACCACTCCACCGCGCACCGCCGTTCACTTGCTCGGCCTTGCGGCGTCCGCATCCCGTCTTACAAAACATTTGCCTGATGGTCTCTGGAAGCTACAAGCAAATGGCCAAGCGACTGCGTCCAGACGCGGCAGCTACATTTATTTTTCGCATAAAAACAAAATTAAGATATGGCCGAATGGCACTAGCGAGCTCGGGCGACGTGCGACGGACATCCCAAAACCTAACACCAGTAGGCGTGCGACAAGGCCAACACCAGGCGGGCACCACCCAAACCTAGGCACCTCTCATCCACACCCGCTATAAGGGTCTTAGAACAATTTTTTGACTGGCGTGATAGACACCCCGATACTTGGTGACCCAGCGAAAAAAAATATATTGAATTTTGGTCGATTTTTTGCATCATGGTCAAGAAAAATATGAAGAATTTTCAAGCGAAGAGAAAAAATTGGAGATTAATAAAAAGAGGTATTTTAGCAGCGTACCCTTTGTCGGCCCGTGGGCGATGGCCATTTCCCGACTAACCTCCCGTGCGAGAAATGACCGGCGCAAGCCTTGACAGCAACTGATGCGTGTGTGCAGCAAATCATGCGCAACACCAGTAGCATAGCCATGTGTAGCAGGCAAATCCACATCTGTGGCAGCACCATCGCGCGCGATTCTGCCCAGATAAAAAGCCTTTGGCGCCGCGCCCGTAGCACACCATCCTTACGCGGCAAGCGCTCCAGCGGCACCGCCAGCATGTAGCGACCATCAGCGATCATGGCAGCACCATCTCCATGACCATTGTTAGCGATAGCAGCCTTTCATCAGCTTGATTAAGCGAAGATTAAGCCTTGGTCGCCTCCAGCGCCCAGTGATCGCCATCGCGGCAGCCTTGGCAGCACCATCATGTAGCGACAAAAGCGCCCGGCATGTAGCGGCGCCATGTGCAGCGCGATACATGGTATTTCATCTCCAGCAACCGGCTGTGCCCGATAGCGGCGCAGCACCATCGCCGCAAAGCGCGTGTGACGGCTTAACCTGTCAGCTTTCAGCGATTAGCGAGATTAAAAGCGGCACTCCATCGCGCCCGGTAGCGTAACACCATCTCCATAACCCAGTGACGGTAGCAGCAGCACCATCAGCAGCTTCGATTAGCGAGATTGTGGCAGCAGCACCATCGAGCAAAGCACCACCGCTTGTACGCGGCACCCTCTGCCAACAAGCACCCTTGTGTAGCGGCACCCTGGCGCGCAGCCTTGACCGTCAGCAGCGGCACCATCTCCGCCCTTATTGTGATAAGCAATGTATGGCACCATCGCCCATGTAGCGATTAAGCAGAGCGCCAGCGCTTTCATCATGCAGCAATAGCGCCAAGCGGCACCATCGTAGCGATTAGCGAAATCTTGTGCACCATCGCGCTAAACCAGCCCAGCGCCAGCAGCCAGCAATCGCGATCCAGCAGCATCGTAGCAGCGGCCGTTCAGCAACTGACCTTCAGCGGCAGCACCTTCGCAGCCCAGCCTGCTTTCGCCAACAAGGTAACCACGGCTGGCCTTGGCGAGCTGCCTTCATGGCAACAAAATAACGTCGTGCATAAGGCTGCGCTCTCGTGGCAGCCAGGCAGGCAATAACATATCTCATGGCAACAAGAGCTGCCTGTTGGCGGCGGCAGCTGCCTTGAGCCTTCATGTGACAAGCGGCGCCTTATTTGGCCTGTGAGCCTACCGCCTGGCAGGCTGCCTTAGCTTCATGTAAACAACCAGCAACCACCTTCATGTGCATATTGTGGCCTACCAAGTATGAGCTCCTTGTGCAACAGGCTGTGCTGTGGCTGCTAACCTTCATGGCTAGGAATGTGATGTGTGTGAGCCTTGGTTAGCCTTCATGTGACAGCCAGCCATGAGGCTATAGCCTTTCATGTGACAAGAAACCCCATGGCTGTAGCCGAGGCTGCCCAGCTCATGGTCTATGATCATGTGAGGTACCTTCGTCATGTGGCTTGTGCGCAATGGCCTGCAATTACTATGCCTTCAGACAAGGATGCCAATCTTTGCCGTGCTTTTACCTGCCTTGTAGCGGGGAAACAACTCTTGCGTCGCGAGGCTGCCCATTTCAGTAAGGCATGCTTCACGCACGCGAGGAAAGCGTGTGAACTTCGTCGAAACGGATGTCTGAGGAATCTTGGGTCTTTTGAACCCTTAATTTTACATTTTCGTGTTTGACATTTTTTGTACCACGAACTTTTAAACCTAATTTTTTTATACCAAGGCGTTTTTAATTTTGATTCGACCCTGAAAACAACAAGCTTAAATATCCAATTCGATGTGAAATCATAAATTATTTGTTTATTATTAATTTATATTTTACTTTTCCATTTAAAATAATATTTGTTCCCAAAGTTACTTAAAAATTCATAATGGTGGCTGGTGGGTTTGAATCTTTATTTGTGATTTTGACCTCCATGTAAAGGGTTATTTACTGCAATTTAAATCTTTATATCTTCTTTTGAATAATGCAAAAGGCAACTTCCGCGGGTAGCCTCAATAATCTGTTGTGGCCTTGTACACAACTTTTCAGCGAAAGCACTCTATCGCTTCGAGAGCCAAGGCAACCAACTTATTTGGCCTTGTGTGGCTATATTTCATGTGACAAGAGCCTTGATAGCAGTAAATCAGCCTAGTATTACTTGCTGTTCTGTGTATGTATTTATAGCAGCCTTTCATGTGACAATAACGCTGACAAGCTGGCGCTTCGGCTGCGCCAGCTGTACGTGAAGGAAGCCTTGATCATGATCGCGAGGCTGCTGCTGTTTGGCCCTTGTGAGGCTGCCCACCCTCCGCACAAAGGCAATAGCAATATGGCCGAGGCTGCGCCGCTTCATGCGGCAAGAAGCCAACTCTTGCGCTGGCACTGCCATTCGGTAGGCATGCTTCACCCATTCGCCAAGGAAAGCGGCCTTGGTTCGTGCGAGGATGTGTAGCTCCGTGCCCGGCTGCCTGTGAGAGCTTGAAGATCTGGCTTGTGGCACAGCAGCACAGCATACGCTTTTCAGCAATGAAAACTACTATCTTTGGAGAGAGGCATATGTAGCGTGATGTGAACAGACAAGCTGCCGGCCTTCGGCGAGAGCAAGCTGTGCTAGCCTTCGCCACAGGCAGCCGCGTGCCTTCGGCGAGGAAGCAGGAGGCCTGGCAATGCAGCAACATCCCAGCTCATGACAAGCGCCCGGCGAACTTTATGAGCAAGTTGGCTGCCAATCGATATGAAGAATGCGGCGGCAATGGCAACTAGCAACGAGCGAGCGAACTATCATGCACGGCGCCTGGCAGAACACGCCTGACGGCACCCTCTCACATGGCGAGCTTGGCCCTTCGCCCGTGGTAGAAGCGTAGCAGTCTGCCTGTCTGGGCGGCACAAGGAATGTAATCTTTGGGCGAGGCAAGGCTTCCGCCCGTGAGGAAGCCATGTCCCCCGTGTTTACTCTTTCCCATTCCGTGAGTAGGATCGCAATTAGCCTCCGTCACGGCTCCTGTAGAAACCACCATGGGACAGCGGACAAGCGTCGGCGATGCTTGCCCCGAAAGCCTAGATTTTTTCTTGGCGGGCCCGAGAACCTGCGAGATGTGAGCTTAAGGGAACAATTTTTGTATTTGAAAGCGAGTTTAAAAATCGTCAAAATGGAGAAGCAGGACACAAAAAAACTCGTAAAGATATACAGCTCAACCTAGGAATGGGCTGAAATTTTTAGGAGGCGCCGTATATCGACCTGGAGTATCTGATGGGACCAAAAAGTGGTGGGGTATGCGAACTCGGGGTCCCAAAATTTGAGCAAAAATGGCCAGCAGTGGCAACCATTTTGAGCACAGTTTTGCCCAAATTTAGCGTTTTTGGCCCGAGGATTTTGGGCGGCATTTTAGATATGTGCGTTTGTTTAGGCCGGAGAGGCGGAAGTCTATTAGAAATTCAGGGTCGGATCTCGTTTTATGGCCGGTTACCTGCAGCTTGAGGGGGACCCATTTTTCGGCCAGTAAGGGCCAAAATTTGCGTTTGATGGCGTGGGATTTATTGGCTGGTATTGTCGATGTTGGTGGGAGTTAGCCCGAGGAGAAAAGCGGAGCCAAATTTCTCGCTTTGTGCGGTGCTGATACTTAGATTTTCCACCGAGAGTTAGCCTCGTGAAAAACTAAGTCATCCAAGCAGGGCGAGGTTACTCCATTTTCCGGAGCCATCACGCTGAAATTTTTGTGCGAGTTAGCCTCGAAAAGGAGAGTGTGCTGCTTTGCCAGCCACTTAACAGATATTTAGAGTTAGCCTGGTGAAAAACACAAGTCCCTTACTCCGTCGTTGCCCTTGCGGCGTGTGTGCGGCGAAGTAACCTCAAGCGGGTTCGAACAAAGAAGGCAGTGCAGTGAGGGGAGGAGGGCGAATCCCCAATACGGCGTGGGCTGAATCTCGATGGATGCGTGGCGTGACAAGGCCACTCTGCCTTAATACCCGTCGGCGTGTTCCGTCGATACCCCGCGAAAAGTTCTACCGCCCATTTCGATGGGAATTACGATTCAAAGGCGGCCGTACTTCCCGCCCGCGAGGGGCAACCCTGCGACCGCGTGCCTCACGGGGCAAAGGGGAGGTCCCTCGCCTTGATCAATGACAAGCGGTGACGCCCAGCGTAGCGTAAAGCTCCGCAGTTCGACTTAGGCGTTGGTGGTAATCCGGTATGCCGCGGTAACCGGCGCGGCTGGCTTCAACGGCGCGATGACCGATTATGCGAATCATGAAGTTCTTCTGATATAGGTTGAATTACTATCACGGCGATCGTCATGAGTCAAAACCTAACTTTGTCTCGCGACCGGAGTCTAAACCAAAACCACGTTCCACATTGGTGGGTGAACAATCATCCGAACTTGGTGAGTGCTTCACAATGATGAGGAAAAGCCAGGCCTTGAAGGATCAACAAGCAAAAATCGCTATGAGCGGCTTGGTACACCCTGACGATTATCCTGTGGTTTTGACACACCTCTGGCAATTCCGAAGTCCACAAAGGATCGACCGAGGCCGCGCTTTCCGCAGTTACGTGTTCATTATCGTGAAAATCGAATCAAGCGAGCTTTTACCCTTTTGTTCCGCACGAGATTTACATTCTCGTTGAGCTCATCTTAGGACACTGCGTTATCTTTTGCGAGATGTGCCGCTGACCCAAACTCCCTTTTGACAATGTCTTCCGGCGGATCGGCCCCCGTGAAACCTTGGAATCAAAGAGGCGGTGCCCGCCTCGATTCGCGGGATAAGTAAAATAACGTTAAAGTAATTATTTCACTTTCGCGTTCGGCTCGGCTTATACTACACCTCTCAAGTCATTTCACAAGAAAGTGGGACTAGGTCGAGCTCAGGGTCTTCTTTCCCGGCGGTCTGCCTTGACCGTTCCTTGAGCGTGGTTTATTTACATTGGATAGTAGGCGGGGCTACAGTGGTAGAAAGAAGCGAATCGTTAATCCTTAGCAATGCGGCGTAACTTCCTTGTTAGATAGCGAGAGCATTTGGTACCTTAAAGTCATGAATTCCGCGTTTACGGCGCTTGGTTGAATTTCTTTACTTTGACATTCGATGCGGGAAATCACGACCTGCGTGAGCATCGCGAGACCATCGCTTGATACTTTGTTTAATTAAGCGATTGGTTCCGCCTTCAATACGATTCTGATCGGTATTCGGCGGCAGAAAGGCGAAGGACGCCGTTCGATCCGTCCCCGGCGGCGCAGCGGCGACCAGCTCTACGCCCTTGGTGGCCTTTCGAAGCAGTCATGAAACGGTAGAAGCGGGAAGTGCTGCATTAGACCCGTGCAGCCCTCGAGCCAATCCTTTTCCGATTCACGGATCCATTTGCCGACTTCCTGCCTGCATTGTTCCATCGACCGGTTTATTCCTTGCAGAACTGATGCGGTTATGAGTACGGCCGGGCAAGCGGCTTTTCGATCCTCCGGATTTTTCAAAGGGCGCCGAAGCGCCTTACCGAACACCAGCGGCGTCTCTGATTACTCTTCAACCAACGGACCCTACCTCCGGCTGAGCCGTTTCGAGTGGGCAGTGAATTCATGAAGATAACTCTTACAGGCACTTCGGCGTCCGGACTTCACTGGCACGTCGGCCGCGGCGTCGGTTCAAAATTTTAGCGATTCCCCTTCGGCTTCGCGCCCGTCGGCAGCTACAGACAGGCTTCCCGATCTCTTAGGATCGACAACCCATGTGCAAAGTGCGTTCACGGAACCTTTCCCCTCTTGACCTTGAGTTTCTCATTTGAATATTTGCTACTACATAAAGATACCTTGCCGTGGCCGCTCATAGGGCTGGCCTTGAGTTTCTGCGGCGACCGCCCGCCCTCTCATGGGTTTCAACTTGCCCGGCAATAGGAGTATGGAGTCGGCAACAGCGCTCTATCCATTTTACGGGCCTGATTGATTCGGCGGTGGTGTTACACCTGCTCATGGCGGTTACATTCCATTACCGTCATAACATGTGTCGACCAACACCTTTGTGGGTTCCTGGGATACCGTGATTGGGCACCGTAAACGGCTTCGGTTCATCCACTTATCGCGATTACACAACACCAAAATAGCCCACTTGGGCTTTTCGATTCCATTAGGCGGCGACTCGGCAAACAGCCAGCGTCTCTGTTAAAGAGGTTTTGAGAATGCGTTGAGGCGTTGCGCCCAGATGCCTCTAATCATTGGCTTTTGCAAATAGAACTTCGTTCGGAGCTTCCGGCTATCTGAGGGAAACTTGAGAACCATTCTTAGGCAGTTCGATTAGTCTTTAAGCCCTATACTGTGAAATCAGACGAGCGATTTGCACGTCGGTAACCATTGCGGGCCTCCGCAGGAGTTCCTCCCGGCCCGCCCTCGGGGCATAGTTCACATCTTTCCAGATTGACGAACTTCATGCTCACACCGAACCCTTCGAAGATCAAGGTCGGTCGTGGCGGTGCACCGGGGATCGCGATCCGCTTCGCCGCCTTACGGGTTTCACGGCCCGATTATTTCGCTACGTATCAGACTCTTGAGTAGTGTTTGAGAGCGGGCAGATAGAAACGCGATCTGGGCCTTGTAGTCTGTAACCGCGGGAGGCCTTGTATTTGCCGACCACCGATCGCGGCGGCAGCATCTCCGCGAAACTTGCTCCCGAAGGCCGGGCTTGGGCATATGCATGATCGCGTCGGTCGCGCCCCGGCCGTCGGCGGACCGGCCATGGTTCGCATCGGCAAGTATCGCCAGCCCATCCGCTTCTCCCAAACCAATTTCAAAGCCTCTTTGACTCTCTTTCAAAGTCGCACCGTACTCCACCGGTACTTGTTTGCTATCGGTCTCGCCGTATTTAGCCTTGGGTGGGCGGAATTACGCCCGATTTGGGCTGCATTCCCAAACAACCCATTTCATGATGACGCCTACGTGAATGCAGCGAGGTCAGGCGCGTGAGGCTCTCACCTCTGTGCCCCTTTCCGGGGGGACTTAGGCAGATCCATGCGGCCGGGGCAGCTTCTCCGGACTGATTCAGGCCCAGAGCCAGTTTTCAAAGTGGGCTCTTCGGTTCATTTCGATTACTAGGGAATCCTGATAAGTTTCTTTCCTCCGCTTATTGATGTCCAGCAAACTTCAATGTGAGTGAAATCACTTTGACTTTGGTCATAATCACGGCGCCAGCTTCTTGAGCTTGAGTCCTTGAGTCACGCAGGACGGTATGTGGTGAACTCGAGAAACTGTTCTACCGATCATGCGACGGTGTGAGGACTCGTATTTGAATAGCCATGACGATCCGGTAGCAGAGGCCAATCTCTCCAACACCAGGGGCCCCATGTAGTTTGGGGGTGGGTGAAGCGACGATCACGTGACACCCGGCGGTGCCCTGTTATGGCAGGCGCGACTTGCGTTCAGGCTTCGATGGTTGGGGATGCGCAATTCACACAAGTATCGCATTTAAACTCACGTTCTTCGCGTAATCTGAGCCGAGATATCCGTTAAGAAGTGCGTTTTGAATCGTATGAAAGAAGAAGCGCCGCACCCAGCGGCCTTGGCCGTCTCCGGGAGCGAGGCGTGCTACCGTTAAATTTCCTTAGCGCGATCCTTGAGTTAGATGTTCGCCGGTAAGGGAGGCGGGGCCAGTCCCTCTCCCCATGGCGTGGGCGGAAGCGCCGCGCGGGCGCGTCCCCCTCCCGCCGCCGGTGATATCAAGCTGGTTGGAGTGCGTTACCTTCAGGCGAGTTTAAAGCCAATGGTCATGGCGAGTTCACTACGGAAACCTTGTTCTGACTTCTCCTTCACTACAAGTAGTAAGGTTCAGTGGACTTCTCGCGGCGTCCAGGGCAGCGAACGCCCGGCGTGCTTGTGATCCGGAACTGCTTCACGGACATTCAGTGGTAGGGCGGTGAGTCGTGTACAAAAGCGGGGGCGTAGTCAGCGGCGATATTTCGCTTCTTGGAATTCCTCGTTGAAGACCCGACAATTACAGGCAGTCTATCCAATGCGATGAAATTTCAAAAGATTGCAGACACGCTCGGCCAAGGCTATAGACTAGTTGAATCATTGATGTAAGCGCGTCACGAGCCCAAGACATCTAAAGGCGTCCACCGGGCGCATTATTGCCTCGACTTCCGCTTTAATGGCCGTGATCCCTCTGAAGGCGGCCAGGAGGATACCGCATGGCAGATTAGCGGTGAGGGTCTGGTTCGTTGTGAGTTAACCGGACAAATCGCTCGCGCAACTAAGAGCGACTGTGCACCGCCACCGTGGTCGAAGAGCTACCGGTGTCGATCCTTTACATATGCGGACTGGTAGGATTTCCGTGTTAGATTGGAATTAAGCCGCGGGCTCGCATCCCACAGTGGTGCCTTCCGTCAATTCCTTTAAGATTTCAACCTTGCGACCGCCTCCGGAACCCAGGGCTGATTACCATGGAATTACGGTAGTCTAATGTGTCGTGATGCCAGTGCGGCATCGTTTAATGGTTGAGACTAGAGGCGGTATCGATGGTCTTGAGCTGAGCTTTCGTTGATTAGCCAAAGCATCCTTGGCAAATGCTGCGGTTAAATACTTTCATAAATCAAAATTTCACCTCACGACTATGAAATCTGAATGCCCCATTTTGTCGCATTAATCGTTACTCCGTCAGAAAATAGCGAGAATAGAGGACGAAATCACATGATGTTATCCCGTACTAATGTACTCACAGGCGTAAACACTTTGAGCACTCAATTTCTTCAAAATAACGGCGCCCGGTGCTTTGACGGCGATTAAAGACGAGGCGCATGGCCGGCGAAGGGCGGGCAGCCCGGTGCACACATGAGAACCGGCAAATGACGGAATCGACTCGAGCTTTTTAAGCGCAACAACTTAAATATACGCTATTGGGTTTGGAATTACACCGAGCTGCGGCACCGGACTTGCCCTCAATGGATCCTCGTTGAGGTTTAGATTGTACTCATTCAATTACCAGGACTCTTAGAGCGATATTGTTATTATTATCACTACCTCCGGTGTCGAGTTGGGTAATTCGCCTTTCTTTGCCTTCCTTGAATGTAGTAGCGTTTCTGAGGCTCCCTACTCGGAATCAATTCCTAATTCTCGTCACCCGTCACACCACCATGGTAGGCCTCTATCCTACCATCGAAAGTTGATAGAGGCAGAAATTTGAATGATAAATGCATACGACACGGTAACACTGCGATCCGTCCAGTTATCATGAATCATCGAAGAACCTTGAGGCCGGAGCGCGTCGACCTTTGTCAATAAATGCATCCCACTTCAAAAGTCGGTTTGGTACGTAATAGCTCTGGGTACTACGGTTATCCGTTAGCAAATACCATCAAACAAACTATAATGATTTAATGAGCCATTCGCGGTTTAGCGATGCGAATTGATTACATCTTTTGGCCATGGCCCAATCTTTGAAACAAGCATATGACTCTGGCGGGATCCTTGGTGTATTCCTTCCGAAGCGCTTTGGTACGCATGACCCATCCCTCCGTGGCCCGTTCGGGAACTCAGTCGATCGACCAACACGAATTCTGCGGTCGAACTCTTTCTGCAGAGTAGAAAAGAAGCAGAATCAGATTAACTTAGCAATACGTAACTTCTAG
>JAUJEN010000382.1:17500-88256 GCA_030448925.1 Citrus cavaleriei | reverse complement strand
TATTACGTATTGCTAAGGTTAACCATGATTCTTGCTTCTTCTACCTGCAGCACCTTATTCCCCACACCTTTTCCATTTTCACGATCCCCAAACACCATCAATCTATGATTTTCTAGAGTATTGGTTCATTTCTACAAACATAGAATTGGCTGTTTTAAGAAATAAAGTAGTCTGTCTTTGTCACCCATGGCTCTCTTTATTTATCGGTTTAGAAAAGTACAAATAAAGGCAACAGATGTTAGCAATGGGCCTAACGTGACAAGATCTGAATTGATTGTCTCTTTCTTTCTCCACAAATCTTTGGTTAATTTTTATGTCAACTTTTTCTCCACTTTAGCACCAAAATTCATTTTTTGATACTTTATGCAAAAATTATGATGAAAACGAGCTACCTAAACATCAATAATTTTTTTACATCCAAGAGAAACTACAATTACACTTAGATCACTCTTATTTAGCTGAATTATATATATAATAAGTTGGGCTTAACAGTTATTCTTAATCGGTTGTAATTATGAGTTGGTATTTGGTTTTAGTTGCAGTTTTGCGCCGCGCAACCGCTCTTGTGGGTTCAAATTATTATACGATCATTCTCAATTATGGCATGCAATTAAAATTCCTATATCACACCAGAACTTACAAACAAGGCTAAAGTGAGCAATCAAACGTATGTACCTCGAGGTCTATTACAAACTTCAAAAGATTTTCCTGCTTCTTTTTCTTTCACTTTCTTCCATTTGCTAATCCCTGCAACACCGCCAATCCTTAATTTTTTTTGAGTATTAGCTGTCAATTTCTTGCCAAACATAGAATTGCTGTTTGTTTGTTCACTACTTTCAAGGAACAAAACTTGTCACAAGTATTTCCTCTTCGCTTATCGCATTGTGGTTAAATAAGATATTGGGCCGATATTTAACGGTGACAGTTCTTGAATTGAATGGCTCCTCTTTTTTCAAATCTTTGCTTAATTTTTTTGTTCCTCAACTTTTGGCTTTTCACATTAAAAAATTTTTTTTGATACATTATGCAAAAAATTATGATGAAAATGAGTTACTTTATATCAATAAATTTTATTACATCATAATAAGGACAACTATAGTGAGATTTCATTTTATTTAGTTGAATTATATGTAATAAAATTAGTTTAACAAAATCTAACTTCCGTCAGTATTCCATATCACATGATTAACGTATTTAAAAACTTAAAAGATAAAACCAACCGTCCGTATTCCATTACAGCACCTAGATTCCTCTAACAAACTTAAAAGATGTTCCCATCCCACGTGTCCCCAAATCTTCATGTATTTCCAAACAAACCCCTACCAAATAGGAGAAAGAGAAGAGAGATGGCTTTTATTGCAAACTGTATGAACGTTATGGCCATGGGATTGGATCAAATCAAACCAATGGATTGTAAACAAGGTAATTATACTGATTGAAAATTCAACCAATTGAATCGGTTTGGTGTCACTAAAAATAAATAATATATAAAACAACACAATTATCATACATGAGCCACTATTAAATTCATTCGGTTATTTTTCTTTTCCCATTTTTCAATGAATGCTGAATATGGAAAACAATTATCCATTGAGCACTGTTTAAATCATTCCCTAGTTTGTTTAAACGCAAGTATTCTTATTCGCCCGACAACCGTTAAAATTTGTTAAAATTCATTTAAGTGATGTGATATAGACTCCTAATTCAATCGTTTAATTTGTATATAATTTATAAAATTTGAGCTTCAAGTAATGGATAGAATGGTTAATTATTTTAATATTCAGATAAATTGATATATGTCATTATATTATGAGTGGATGAAATCCAATAGAAAAAAAAATGTTTGTATTCATCATTTTTGGTGGGAATCTATTTATGTAACTTATCCATAAAATGGTTGCCGACTTATCTTTGTTTTTTCATTTGTTAATTTCATAATTTGACTCCCGATTAATTATGAGTGAAGAATTGTTGGAAAAAATCTGATCTTCCATTTATTTGTAGGATTTGAAAAAGATTAAAAAACTTAATACATATAATTTTATGTTCGAAACTAAATACTCGTAGCATTACGCTTTCACAAATAACTCATTTGTGCTTCCAACTTGTTATTTGTATTTTACGTTTTGTTTCTCTTCATAAATATTTTTCTTTTTTTCTTTTTCTATTCACTTTTCTTCCATTTTCCCGACTCAAACACTTTCACTAATCCTTGATTTTCTAGAGTATTAACTGTCTGTTTCTTACGAACATAGACCTACTGTTTGTCTAAATACTATCAAGAAACAACGTACTCTGTCGCAGGATCTCTTTCGTTTATTGACTTTGACTTGTGAACGGGGCTAATTAAAGGGCATTCTTTCTTCAAGAAAGAATGCAAAGAAAGTACTATCCATGAGACACTTTAAAAATTATTTTACATAAAAAATGATAATAATCATAATAATCGGTTAAGGATCGACAAAAATGTTATAACCTATAAAGCATGGATAATTAATTAATGGGAATGCACTCATCTTTACCATCTCTTTGTCATTTTCATAATTCAGCTGTTTATTAATAAAGTGAATAAATTTATCTTTAATAATATGTTTTCTTGGCTGTTTTTTGTGTATTTTGTGTACAATTTGTGTGCAAATAGCATTATTCATTAGTAATTAGTTTGGAGTGTTCTAATTTCTTCTAACAAGTAGCTTATTTTAGCTTAGGACCTGTAACTAGTATTTTACGTTTCTGTTAATCTTTAATAAAAGATTTTCCTATTTTTTTTTTTCCTTTCACTTTCTCTTCCATTTTCCCGACTCCCCAAACTCCACCAATCCTTGATTTTCCAGAGTATTAGCTCTATTTCGACAAACGAAGAACTGTTGTTTGTCTAACTACTTTCAAGAAATAACGTAGTCTGTGGTTTATTGACTTGCGAATGGGGTTAATTAGTCACGGTCCGATTGTCTGACTTCTCCATTGACTCGGTCAATTCTTTGGACCTGCATTGATACAAACGGAACCTCCATTTTGGTGATGATGAATTGGGTGTTAGTTCATGAGTTTCATGATGAAGAGGACCAAAAACATTATTTTATTATTTTAAAATATGCAAATGGAATCACCGAACTATAGTGCTTGACTTCTTCATACAGTGCTTGACTTCTTTGTACAGAATTATAAAGTGAAAGAAATTACGAAATTAAATACTTTTCATGCGAGTGGGGGGAGATTGGGAAGCGATCACATTACATAAAAGAAAATTAATATAAAAAGTAACACTATTAATAATCTCATTCCCAATCATATCGATGCGAAAATTCTGTAAATTTATGAAATAACTATTGATTTCACTTCGGTAATTACTTTTTAAAAGTAACGTAAACATTTTTATTTTATTTGCATTCGAGCTTTCTTTCTTTTTTGCTGGCCTTTACTCTTGACCGTATTTTCATGGGGCATATTCAATCTGAATCCACTGCAAGTTTGTGGCAGTTTGGTTAGTTACGAACTTTTGTAGAATTGCATGAAGATGACGCTTTTATAGACATTTTTTCTTTTTTCTTTTTTTCTTCAGTGAACATATTAAAAATTTAGTTTTTGTCATCATGACTATAACAGTAAAATGAAAATAGTCCTCATTTCGACGATTGACAAAAATGTTGTACTCATACCGATTAATGGGCCACTGATTTCGTCTTCTTAAAAAATTATTATTGCAGTGAGGCAATTGATCAAGATGGAATTTCCATATTTGCTAACTTAAGTGATAAGAATTTCATATGGGACATAATCTGATTTATTTTGCTTGATCTGTATTCCAAGAGACAGTCATATCTACTAAATGAAACAAATCTTGCTTTTCTAGAAATAATGCAATATGCAATTATGCATGAAGGTGCATCCATGAGAAAGTTGAAAAGCTTTTTTCAGTATTGGAAGTGCAACCGGAACATTGGATAAAACCAATGGAATGTAAAAAGCAAATTACCGATTAAACTAAATTGAAAATCCAACTAGTTGAATCAGTTCAGTGTCACTCAAATATATATATATATATATATAACAACACAATTATCATATTAATGAGGCACTATTAAATTCGAATATTTTTCTTTTTCATTTTTAATGAATGTTTAATATGACAAACAATCTATTCCATTGAGCATTGTTTAAGTCATTCAATGAAGATGAATACTTCTATACAAAACAATTATTCCATTGTTTATCTGACACACAAAAGAACTTTCTTGCTCAGCTTTAGGCCAATCCTTTAAAGTTTGTTAAAATTCAGTTAATTGATGAACGAGACATAACCGATAAATCAAGTTAATTTTTGTAATTAATAAAATTTGAACTTCAAAATAATATAGATAGAATGATTAATTTTTTCAATATTTAGATAATTGATATATGTCATGTTACTATGAGTGAAAGAATGAAGTGTCTGATAGAAAACACAATGTTTATGTTTGTATCAAAAATTTTAAGTGCGAATCTATTTAGTGTATAGGATATATATAAAAATAGTTACCAACTTGTCTTGTTTCTCATTTTGTTTAATTTTCATAATTTGACTAAGGATTAATTATGAGTCAAGGGTTTATTGGAAAAATATGATCTTCCATTTACTATAAAAGATTAGCGTGATTTAATTATTTAATGGTCGTTCAATTTTTTGGTTACAAAATTCTCTAGATTGGATGTAGATTATACTTTTATATATAAAACAAACACTGTCAACAAGCATTAATGTCGTTTGACGCATGAAAGACAATTAGTCCCATTTTTTGTCCTGTTTACTTGAACACCACTAATTCCACTAATTCCAACAATTTATCCAAAAATATCTTTGAGTTTCAAGGAATTAATGTAGCACGAATGGCCAAGTTTTTCAACTTTTTAAATATTTGATATTTGTCATGTTCTGACTTAGTACGAGAAGAAAATTATAGAATTTTTTTTAAATTAATGGAATTATTTTACAATAAAACTATCACAATCACATTTAAAAAAATTCTTTAAATTTTCACTATTTCTACTGTTATTCTTTAAATTCTTTCTGAACAGAGCATGAAGAGTCACTTATCTAAATATGTTTTTTGTGCTTTCACTTCACTTGATTCATCTTATCCCTCTTTATAGCTTCTATCGTCGTGAGCTTAGAACCTGCAACTCGTATTTTACGTTTCTGTTACTTTCTCTTCCATTTTCCCGACTCCTAAACACCATCAATCCTTGATGTTACAGAGTATATTACTTAATTAATGGGCCGCTAATTCTTCTTCTTAAAAGAAAAGCTTTGTAGGGAAATTGGAAAAAAGGCTAATTCAATTTAATTTTGATAGGTGCGAGAGATTGCAAGTGGGCATTCCCACCATCCGTGTCTCATGCTTGTCATATTTAAATTTAAAAATCACACCATGTCAGTATGGTGACGATGTGGAATTGTTTCACCAAAATTTTTATCTTCGTAACTGTTGTAGAAAAAAGCGTGCTCCCAGTGGATGCTTCTATTGAGTGGCAGAATCAGGATTTTATTTCGATGGTGGCCATAATAATTAAACTACTGATTAAGTTGGTTGTGACATAAAATCAACGTTGTAAATACTGCGTCCACATTTTATAAAATCCAGACATTGGTACTAGCTAAAACTATCACACACACATATATTGTATTTTCGTTCAATAATTATTATACCATATGATATAATAGCTAATTCAATGAAATTTGCATTTAGGCAATAACTATGAAATATCAATACATATTTGAAAAAACTCTTAAAAATCGGTTTCCACCTTTTGTATTACAGCTCTTGTATAAACTAACATGGCAACATATGATTGGTTAATAAAAGAATAAATATATATCAAGTGGACTCTACCATATTTTTAATTCAACTAATGATAATATGCCACATCAATTTGTACAACAATATTTGCAACTATATCATTACTCGTTAATTAATACGAACACTAATTTATTTTCTTAAAAGAGAATTCATCAATTTGTACAATAATATTTTCACAAAAATATTTGTGGCTGTATCATTACTCATTAACTAATAGACCACTAATTTATTCATCTTGAAAGAGAATTACTGTAGCGAGGTTGGAGGCTCAAAGAGTTCTCATTTAGCCAAAGATAAGAAATAAGAGTTCATAGAAGACGTAATTTGGAAAATCAATTCCATCCAATAGGCAATAGGTCTCACTGGGTTCGACTTAGTATACGATCATTTTCAAATTTTTAACGTCTTGTAATTACAGATTCCGATATCACAATATAATTTTCAAACAAATCAAAGTGAGTCAACTCAAATTTAGAAATTTGAGGTCTACTATAGACTCTTGACATATTAAATCTAAGATAATTAAGTAAATGCTAGACAAAATCTAACTTGTAAATATACCTTACTGCATGAGTAACGTTCTTAAAAATCTTAACTGATTGCTCACCAATTAATTGTAATTTTACAATTTTTATATATCCTTTCTTTTCCCTAAAACTTCTAGTTTCCTAACATATTGTTCTCAATTGGTCTAATTATAATGTAAAATTTTTTAAATATAAATAGAATGAATTTATTTAATAGAAATTTGAAAAAGGGACACTTATCTATGCAAGCAAAGTTGCATTCTGTTTGTGGGGACCTTAAAAAATTTTTTAAAACATAATGATACACTGATGACGACAATCCTTAAGTATTTGTTTTCTTTAGTTACAGTTTGGTTTGAATGGTTAAGTTCAAGTTCGAATTTTCTTTATGCAATTTAAATTAAAATTGATCGAACAAATGGGCTGATCAGTACGGTGATGAAGAAGGAAAAAGAGGGGGATGTCTGAGAGGATAAAGAGAAAGAAAGTTCTCAAATACAAATCCGGCTTTATGGAAATTAAATTAAAAGCTATTAAGCATTGTAAATTACTTAACAGATTAATGCTGAGCTAATCAAGTTTGTTTCTGAAGAAGATATCTTTAAATCTCTTGTAGTTTAAGATAATTATCATATCACCATATCAAATGGACCGAATTCAATCAAATGAAATCTCGAAAATGGAGCAGCTCATAGATGTACGTTGGTCGATTTTTGCTGCTCCTTTTATTTTAATAAAATCCGTGGCTCAGTCGAGGTTCATTTGAAAGTACTTGGTCGAATTGCGACTTGCGCCGGAGGCTTCGGTTTAGAAGAGTGCAGAGCAGCTGCCTTGTCCATTAGGCACGCCAACGACTTTCTATTGACCAATAATTTTGAAAGCGATATTATTAATTTACCATCTAATTTTTTTTTCTTATCATTTCACCATCAAAATTTTTT
This sequence comes from Citrus cavaleriei, assembly GCA_030448925.1. NCBI lineage: Eukaryota > Viridiplantae > Streptophyta > Magnoliopsida > Sapindales > Rutaceae > Citrus > Citrus cavaleriei. The sequence continues at coordinate 80,951 of JAUJEN010000382.1, read as the reverse complement.
GATGAACATCTTTATTTTCTTTGCATACGAGCCTTCTTTCTTTTGCTTTGGCCTTTACTCTTGACTGTATTTCATGGTCATATTCAATCTAAATCTTCTGTAGGTTTGTGGCTGTTTTATGAGTTACGATTTTTTATAGGGTTGCATGTAGATGATACATTTATATACATTTTTTCTTTTTTCTTTTCTTATTCGGTGAAGATACTACAATTTAGTTTTTGTTATCCGATGCAAAATGATTGTAAATAAAAACAAAAGCCACGGGCTTATTTAGAAAAAAGAAAAAATTACATTCCATTTTCCAGTTATTAAAGTAATTCTAAAATCGCTAGGATCACAAAGGATATGTTTTGGTTGACTGAGGTCAGCCTTAACGCATACGGTCTTTTCTCCTCTACATTCTTAGAAATTTTGGTTTCACTATAAATACTCGGTATATAGCAAACTTATAAGTGTTCTTGCATTACCAATCCAACTAAGCACACGCTTACAATATAAATACTCTCATCTCATGGAAAGAGTTCATTCTCTCAGGATGATGACCAGATTTCTCTTACTGATCCATTGTTTGATTCTTATTTCCTTATTTATCGCGGCAGCAACAGCCAACACAAGTTCTACTATCACAGACCGAGATGCTCTGTTAGCCCTAGCTCACATAACTCATGATCCGACCAATTTCTTGGCCAAGAATTGGAACACAAGTACTCCTGTCTGTAATTGGACAGGCGTCGATTGTGATGTCCATCGCCATAGAGTCACAGTCTTGAATATTTCAAGCTTAAATCTCACAGGCACCATCCCTTCTCAACTTGGGAATCTTTCTTCTCTGCAATCACTCAATCTCAGTTGTAACCGACTTTCTGGTTCCATTCCCTCCGCCATCTTCACCATATATACACTGAAATATGTTAGTTTCCGTGAAAATCAGCTCTCCGGCGCTTTCTCTTCTTTCATCTTCAACAAGTCTTCTTTACAACATCTTGATTTTAGTCACAATACACTGTCTGGTGAAATTCCTGCAAATATTTGCAGTAGTCTTCCTTTTCTGGATTTCCTTTCTTTGCAAGAAAACATGTTCCATGGCGGAATACCGTCCACTCTATCAAATTGCACATATTTGCAAAAATTAGGTTTGGTATACAATAATTTCTCGGGGGCCATACCTAAAGAAATCGGCAATTTGACCAAACTTAAGATATTATATCTTGGCGGTAACAGGCTCCAAGGTGCGCATGATCACGAAGTTTAATTATGAAAATTGTTGGATAAGTTGTAGTATGAATAATGTTCCATAATACAGTTTACACACGTTGATTAATTTGCAGGAGAAATTCCTCGAGAGTTTAGCAATCTTGCCGAATTGGAGCAGATGTCGTTGGCAGGCAACAATCTCCAAGGCATGATTTTAAACTTTTTGCAATTTTATTTTAGCTATGCTCGCTTCTGTATTCATTCGCTTGTTCTTTGATTATGCGATGATTTATTGTTTTTCTTTCAGATAGAGATAAAGCTCCATGTCTCCCCTCATTCATTTCATTCTTTAATTTATGCAGAAAAAAATTAAAAAAATGTTTTGTAATTTTCTTTGTCATATTGCCACTTCCATTTGAAGCTCCCAATTAAGTCGATGAAATGAATGATGTTTCATTCTTATTCTTGTCAGCCTAATTCTTATATAATTGAAGAGTAAATTGTTATTATGATATTCGTCAATAATAAATTCTTTTTTTTCCACCAAATATGAGTGATCAAATTGTTTGCGCATATATAAATGTACTTAATTTGCAGGAGGTATTCCACGAATTGGGGAATCTTACAAAATTGGAGATATTGACTGTTCACGAATAACTTGTCCGGTAACTTTCTTTATGATAATATCTTAATTAATAGATTTCAAGTCTCTCATTTTAAATTCTCATATGAGGATGTGTCGTTACCTCTATCTAATATTATTCCGTTTTTTATTAGAAATTAGTTTGTGTTAATTCAAAATTCTGTAGCATTTAAAAAAATTAAAAACATTGGAATAAATTGTTAATCTTTCTTCTTTACTGAATTTGGATTTCTCAAAAATAATCTTGACAAGTATGCTTCACTAATGATATGCATGTGTGACAACTTCATAAAATATTTTACATGGAATCACTAATTATCTCTAAAGATGCCATCAGTGATACATAATTTCTTAACAAGCACCATACCAAAAGAAATCAACAATTTTATTAATCTAAAAGAGTTACATCTTCATTGCAATTATGACATAAATTTTTAGTCATCAATCGCATAATATTTTATCTTAACCGACGATGATGTTCAGTCTAAATTTATAATATCTTGAAGGTTAGTAGCTTTGAAAATAAGAAATTGTTCATTTGCTAAAAATTAACTTAGTATTTAAGTTTTTCCAATTGAAAATTTTGAAAAAAGCGTTGAGAATGGCGGCTCCATAGTATTTCAACGGATAAATATGAAAAATAGGCTGAAGAAATTATTTTACTGAAATAAGAGTTAAAAAGCAGAGTAATGACTTACTTGTGTGCTTATTATTCTACTTGGGCTTTGGGCTGATTTATAATAATAGGCTTTTACTTTCAGCACACATGATGATTTCTTAACCTTCCCAATTAGGTTATAGCAATTTATATATAAATAACTAAAGCATACTAAAGCTAGCATTGATGTACGGATGAGTGGCGTCAAAAGTATATCTGTTTTTATTCTCTAAAACATATCTAAATACAATTCTTTCAAAATACCGAGGAAATAGCACATGAAATCGGAAATATTTTATTGCGATGAGAATTCGTATATTCATTGTAGTAGAACATATAAAATAGAGTATAAATTTATTATTCTTTGAAACAAACCTGATTATAATTCCTTCAAAATTAAGTTTGTCATTAAATCATTTCTCAGGAGCCATACCAAAAGAAATCGGGAATTTGACCAAACTCAAGCAATTATCTCTCTCCAGTAACAGGCTCCAAGGTGCGCATGATCACAGAGTTTAATTATGAAAATTGTTGCATAAGTTATATTGATATCCTTGATAAGCAGACAAGCAAACAAAATCAAATAAAAGCTATAGAGACTCGAATATCCTAAACCACGAAAAGGAATGGTAATGGTATAATATGGATTACTGAGGCATATTTCACCTGGACTCAACATTTATGGTTAATTTACAACTCTTTGTTGGAAAAGGAGAAACTTTATATTAGGGGTAGGGAAAATAATGTTGGGCCACAAATTTGAGAATCCAGATTGGGCCCAATTAGACATATAGCTCATTATCGGCGTTACAAATAATTAATGGCCAATTAATAATAATAAATAAATTGAGAAGGGTGAGTGAAATTAGATATGAATGAATCTGTGTATGTACACATTTTCTAATTAATGCATTATGAGCACTGCCATGGAAATTACTGAAACTAAGGAGAGAATTGACCCATTAATTAAATTAAAAAAGTCACTTGAATATATAAGCAGTCAAAATATAGGTGAAGTAGGCATGAATTGTCACATAACTAAATTTGAGAGTAAAACCGTGACTTGGGTTTGAATGTTTTGATTAATTTACTTCTATTTCATGTTGCTTTTTTTGCGTGGGATTCGGGCTTACAAAAGCTAACATTGATTTACTGATGAATGGTGTCAAAAGTGTATATTTTTTTATTTATTATTGTTCTTTGATACAAATCTGATTAATGGAATATAATGCTTTGAAAATACCGATGAAATAGCACATGAAATCGGAAAATATTTTCTTTACGCAATAAGAATTCATATATTCATTGTAGTAGCACATATAAAATAGACAATAAATTTAATTTTAAAATACATTCTTATCTTCATATAAATTTTACATTACTAACTTAAATTAATATTAAAATATGTTGTTTCTTTCACTATGTTATTTTATTTACACAATGATGTGACTATTAGAATTAATAATACTTATAATTATTTTTGTAAAATTTAATACTTTGTTAACATTTTATCTACATATAATAATTAAACTGAAACTTCTGTTTAAAAAATTCTAGTTACGCATATTCATTTCATGACATAAAAGTGTATATTTATGCTAATTTACCATTATCAACAAAATTCTTTGAGACAAATAATCTAATTTATATTTTTATATTTAAAATACTTGCATTTATTATATTTTGAAAAAAATTTATTTGCAATTATTTTAAACCGTTTGATTCAAATTTTCGTAGTTATTAAAGTCAAAGGGTATAAATGTATAATAGTCAAAAGATTTGTATGATCATTTTTCAATGTATAAATTTTCTTAGTTAGTAGGAAAATTAGAAATTGTTGATTTACTCATAAATAAATTTAATGTTTAGCATTTCAATTTTGGAAAACTTGAACTAAATGTTGATAACTTCGAATCGGTCTAGCCGAGTTTCGCTTCCTTGACCCACGGACCCATAGAAAGTTCTATTTGAATGGAGTTTCCCAGTGCTTATAAAAAGCATTTCTATTACTTGTCGCATAATTTATTCACAAATGAGTTGATTAGCATCGAAGTTACCCGAGAGTCTGAGACCCTGCTAGTAGGAGAAATTTTAAAAGAAATTATTTTACTGAATTAATTTATTTTATCTTGTTGTAACTGAAATACTACTTTTTTTTTTGGGCTATCACTGGGGCTTGATTTACTTTAATATTTGCAGCCACCGACTTAGGCGTTTTTTACTTCTCACCACACAATTTGATCTTTTAATTCGTTTTAACCATCATAATCTATTTCTCACCTATTGCTTACTTAAATATACATATTTTACCTACTAATTTTTATAAATATTAGTCAAATATATTTTATTACGCTTTCTCTAATGCCTCCAAATGTGTACTATTAATACTTAACCCTCCCTTTTAATTTACCATGCAATCTATCTATCACTTAAGTCACATATATATTTTACCTAGATTTTAACCCAAAAAATATAAAAATAAAAGAAAAAGAATATGTGTAGCAATTTGCATATAACTAACAAAGCATTGACGGTGTGTAGCCTTTCAATACTTCATGAGTGGCTTTTCTTGTGTGTTAGTACTTGTAATAATTGTGTAGTGTATAAATGACATTTTATTATTAAAGTGCGTCCATTTTTAGATATTACTTATTATTTGAAAAATAAGCTGAATATAATTCTTTTAAAATACAGGGGAGATACCACTTGAAATCGGTAATCTCCAAAATCTGGAGGAGTTGAACCTTGGTCATAACAAATTAATTGGTACTATCCCAGTTGGAATCTTTAATGTGTCAACACTCAAAATACTTGGGCTTCATGATAATTCTCTCTCTGGAAGTCTTTCGTCCATCGCAAATGTTCGACTACCAAATCTTGAGGTGCTTTATTTGTGGGGTAATAATTTTAGTGGCACAATTCCTCGTTTCATCTTTAATGCTTCTAAGCTCTCTAACCTAGAGTTAGCACAGAACTCATTCTTCGGTTTTATTCCCAACACATTTGGCAACTTAAGAAACCTTGAGCGGCTTAATTTAGAAGATAATTATTTGACATCTTCAACTCCAAAATTGAGCTTTCTATCCTCGTTGTCAAATTGCAAGTCTTTAACAGTTATTGGCTTATCAAATAATCCACTAGATGGCATTCTTCCTAAGAGCGCTCTATCTAAATCTTTCTCATTATTTGGAATATTTTGTAATGCACAATTGTAACGTTAGTGGTGGCATCCCTGAAGAGATCAGCACCTTGACCAACTTGATAACCATTGATTTTGGAGGCTATAAAGTGAATGGATCGATTCTGATTACTCTTATCTAATTACAAAAGCTTCAAGGTTTGGTTCTTGATGATAACAAATTAGAAGGATCAATCCCGGATGATATTTGTCGTTGGTGAATTGTATAAATTGGAGTTGGGTGGCAATAAGCTTTGGGATCAATCCTCGCATGCTTTGATTGCTCGAGAAGCGTCGTTGGGTTCCAATAAGTTAACTTATTCCCTTTACTTTTGGAACCTTAAAGATATCTTGTACCTCAACTTTTCTTTAAATTTTTTTGGCCCAATTAGAGATTGGAAATTTTGAAGGTTTTGGCTGGAATGGATTTTCAATGAATAATTTTTCAGTTATCCCCAATGAAATTGAGGCCTAAAAAATCTAGAATATCTCTTCAGGATATAACAGATTGCAAGGATCAATTCCTGATTCATTTGGTGACTTGATAAGTTTGAAATCCTTGAATTTGTCTAATAATAATCTCTCTAGGGCTATTCCTGCATCTTTAGAAAAACTCTCATATCTTGAAGATCTAAATCTTTCTTTCAACCAGCTGGAAGGAGAAATTCCTAGGGGAGGATCTTTTGGAAACTTCTCAGTTGAATCATTTGAGGGAAATGAATTATTATGTGGTTCACCCAATTTACAAGTCCTACCATGCAAAACTAGCATCCACCGCACATCACGGAAAAATTCTCTTCTCCTCGACGTTGCCATTGAGTACTACATTGATAGTAGTCATTTCGCTGATCCTAAGATATCACGAGAGAGGAAAACAACCATCGAATGATGCTAATATGCCACTAGTAGCAAGCGTGGAGAACATTTTCATACCTAGAACTTTGTCGAGCAATGATTTAATTCAAAGTGAAAATAATCTAATCGGCAGGAGGTTTTGCCTTTATAAGGCAAGACTTGGGGATGGGATTGAGGTTGCAGTGAAAGTTTTCAATTTGCAATGTGGAAGAGCGTTCAAGAGTTTCGATCTTGAATGTGAAATTATGAAAAGTAGCCATCGAAACCTTATCAAAGTTATTAGCAGTTGTTCAAATAGAGAGTTTAAAGCGTTGGTATTAGAATACATGCCTCATGGAAGTTCGAGAAGTATCTGTATTCAAGTAATTGCATTTTGGATATTTTCAAAGATTGAACATAATGATAGATGTTGCATCACTTTGGAATATCCGTGCACTTTGGTTGTTCAGCTCGAATTCATTGTGACTTAAAGTCTGACAATGTATTGTTAGATGATAACTGCTGCTTATTTGAGTGATTTTTGGCATCGCAAAGCTCTTAATTGGAGAAGATCATATGACTCAAACGCAACACTTGCCACAATAGGTTATATGGCACTAGGTTTGTTCAATATAAATATTTTCTATTTCTTGTAAATTTCCTAATAAGTTATTTATGTTTCATGATCTTCATTAGATGAGGAAATTATTATTAATGATATATCTTACTATTTAAGCTGCTACAATTCATGAGTATGGAAGAGAAGGACGAGTATCCACAAATGGAGATGTTTATAGCTTCGGATTATGTTAATGGAAACTTTTACCAGAAGAAACCCATGAAATTTTAACGAAGAAATGACATTAAGCAATGTTAATGATTGCCTACCCATTTCCACTATGGAAGTTGTTGATGCTAATTTGCTTAGGGAGGACGCATTTTGTTGCAAAGCGAGCAATGTGTGTCATTTGTCTTCAATTTACGCATGCCTGGAATCTCCCGAGCAGAATCAATGCAAAAGAAATTGTAACAAAGCTCTTAAAATTGTGAGGCTCATTACTTAGAATTTTGAGGCATGTATAAGACAATCAAATTTAAATTGATTCGCCACTCCATTGCTTCTATCCTTTTCGGAGACTTGAAGCTTATCCTTCATACAACTTTGTTGATATGTTTTGTTATTGCTCTTGCTCATGTTTGTTAATCTATTTCTTTAATTTGCATGCATGTATTTTTGTTCTCTTTTATGTTTTTGTTGGTTTGTATGTAGTTTTTAGGTAAGTTGATTATGTCTCCCCCAATTAGCATTTATCCTTTTATGTTTATTCAATAAAGCTTCTGTACTATCGAGGTTCATCAAAAGAAAATTTTAATTAATTTTCTTTTCTTTGACAGTAATGAAATTCTAATCTTCATAGTGAATAACTTGATAATAGAGTGTAAGAGTATTAGTAGTTATGGTTGTTTTTTGAACACTGAGTCAAGAAAGTAATTTAGAATAAACAAGTCTCTTGTATTGTAGGCAAAATTCTTTTCATTAATCTTATTTGTCTCACATGTTCTCCTATTTTTCCATTAATCTTCGCCAAGGTTTCATGCTTCCTCTTTGATAAAGGAAAATATTTGTTAGAGTGCAATTTATGCACTAGTTTTGCATTGTTTACTTCCTAATATCGATGTTTTGCACTTAATAATAATGTTTTACTTGTGTTTTACTTTTCAGAGTGCAATTTATTGATTGGTGATAAAATTGAGCTAAAGATGATGTTTAAGGAGGATTGTTCTCTTGGAGAAATTATGAGCGTAAGAACTTTGTTGATAAGGCGTAAGGCACGTCAACTTAAGGACCTAGTTTTTAGTTTAACGTGTTTTGTATTTTGGTTATTTTGTAATTACGAATTTAATATTTCAGATATTAGGATTTTATTTTAAATAGAATTCTAAAAGAGAAGAGAGAGTATTTGGGAGGAATCTATGAAAAGGGGAATTTTGGATTGAGAAAAAGAAACCCTAGATCTAATTTTCTTCTCTCTCTTATAACTAAACCCATTTTTCCTCGTGAAGGATAATGAATCTTTGATTCATCACTACTGTGAGATCTTTCTTGTGCTTTAATTGTTTTATTACTTTTTGGGTATTTGTTTATTCTCTGAATTATTTTCATGATTATGTTTGTTAATTAGGTAATTGGCCACTATTTAATTATCAACTTAATCTATTGTCAATTAAAGGATTTATCGTATGAAGAATTTAATGTTTGTGACAAATAACATAGCACAGAGTTGTGTTGTAAGAATAAACAATCTAATTTAAATGAATCATCATATGTGTTGATTAGGATTTTGGGTTTTTCGGTGTCAATTGATTAAATTCTATGATCGTATCTAGGGTTGTCTATTGATTAGGAAATAACCAACGGTCGTAATCTCGTTATCGACTAGTTAAGGAGAGATTAGGCTGTAGGTCTCAAGAGCTATAAATTATTCATGATAATAATAATCTATATTTGAATCAATGATCGTAGTCGAATCGAGGTTAATTCCTTCAACCGCAGCTTTCTCCAATTTGAATTACAACTTTAATTTGCATTCTTGTTATTTTTAATTTGATTTTTATTATTGTCAACAATTTCATTTTACGCTTTTTCGTTTCAAAAGGATTTAAATAATTACCGATCTACGTGGATTACCTAATTTCGCCAATCACTATACACAATTTATTTAGAGTAGAAATTTATTTTTGTTGGCTTCGACACCCATCAATATTACTTGCGAATATTTCAATTTGACATAAGAGACTGTTTTGCCAACCATTTGATAAAATGGACATGATAAAAAATGGATATGAGTGGAGTTTCAATCATTACCTCCACCAAAAATCCTTACAACGCCACTTTTAAATTTTATTTTTAAAATGCATTCAGTTTAATTTATAAAAAATAAATCCATTTGTTAAAAATTAATATTTTTCTCATAAATTTCAACCTAAAAATATATTTCTTTTTAAATTTTTAATTATAAAATACATACAAGTTCTAAACTGTTATATTATTTTCTTTTCATTATATAGTTCATATCTCCATAACTCTAAACTCCTATAATTTTTAAAAATATTTTATTTAAAATATAAATATAAAATATAAAAATGGAGGGTACAAAAAACTTATTAAAAGAATAATTCATTTAAGTATTTAACTGAATTTAAATTAAAATAAGAAAAATAAATTTATATTTTATTAGTTAAGTAATTTCAATTGAAAAGAGCTTTATGAGTAATATTATTGAAATATGATTAAAATTCTTATGAATTAAACATTTTTATAAATACTAGTGATAATTATAGAGAAAAATGCGATGAACCAAAGAAAACTTGAGTATAAACACCCAATGTAATTTTTACACATGCAAATTATGAACAAATGATCTTTAGAGCATCATAAAATTATTTTAAAGTGGGATTGAAAAGATTATGCTACTTATATAAGACATGATATCATTTAAGACGACTTACGATTATGAGAAATATATTGATCTTACAAATATTTAATATGTTAATCGACGGTCCACCGCCTTTCACCCATTGGAAGGTACAAATTTTATTTTGTCATCTAGTGTGGCCATTGGATATTTGAGAAGTTTATCTATCGGTTCTTGTTAAATGACGTGAAATTGAATTTCAATCGCAAACCGCTTTCATGAACTTTGGGGAGACAATTATCTACAAAAATATTTTTTTTAAAAAATAATTTTTCCCTTTCATCACCACCGCCACCCACAACCCCTTAATATCATCATCACCATCCCAATCCTAGCCATCCTAGCTTCTAACAACCACCATGACCGCCATCAACCACCACCTCACAACCCTAGCCATCCCACAAATGACTGTTTTACGTTTGAGCATTAATTCTTGGCATGATCTCTTAGACTCTTCTGCATTGAATGAATGATGAGTGCTAATCCATGCAAAGACTTCCATGCATGCACAATGAATGCTAAATCTAAGGTATAGTAAAATGTCAGCTTGGCCCAAATTATCAAGTCAGTTTGGCTTGGTCGCTAGATTTGTTCATCCGGATTTTGGACCCGATTTCTTGACAATGAGAAAAGCTCCAAGATCAGTAAATCAAGACTTCAACAAAGCTCCAGTTTCAGGTAACTTCGTTGTGTGCTCGGAGCATTCTATCATTTTTTTTGTTTGTTAATTGTCAATTGTTTTAAACTCTATTCCTAACAAAGCAAAGGGGTTCACTTATCTAATTATGTCTTTATGCTTTAACTTCACTTGATTCATCTTTTTCACCTTGTTAAAGTTGTATATGTTGGAGTATTGGTTCATCATAAGGATCATATTACAAGCAAGGAAGGAGCACGTTTATCGCTACACCTACACTCAAGTGTAGCAGAATTTGATTTAAGACCTAAGGTTGTTACATGATGCAGGTCGTTTGTAATTGTATGCCATGCTCGCAAGTGCGCCTAACAGATTGCTGTTGCACCGGATGTTTTTAGCTACTATTAGTAATTAGTCTAGAGTGTTCCGATTATAGTGTTCCGATTTATTCTATAAATAGCTCATTTAGCTTAGAACCTTTAAAGTGTATCATATGTTTTCAAGTATTTAATACAAATTTTCTATTCCTTTTCTTTCACTTTCTTCCATTTTCATGATTGCCAAACACCATCAATCCATGGTTTTCTAGAGTATTAGCCTATTTCTCATACATAATTGATGTTTTAAGAAATAAAGTACTTTGTCCTTCTCGAAACGACCTCGAATCCCCTTGCAAAGTAGTCTATCTAGTCTCATCAAAACGGACTTGATAATAATTCTATTCATAAAGATTCTGCAAATTTGGCAGAGTCTCCTTTATATATATAACACTCCCAATCTACAAATATGAATATAACACTCCCAATACAATTCAATATACAACAAACTCCAGTGCTCAACATCCTCAACCAAAATGTTGAGTTTTATATCTCCAGAGTCTCAAAATATAATATTATAACTATTATTAATATCTCAATTTATTCGTAATCCCAAAAGAATAATATAACAAAATTAAACAATCCCAAAAGAACAAGATGACCAAGATGTCCTAACAAAAACATCTATATCTTCAAACACCATCACGTGGCCAAGACTCAAAATATATTTACGAATATTGGTCGGGTGTACCGCAACCTCCGTAGGGGGGCTGGGGAAATATAATAAAAAACTGAGTTTAAAATTCAAAGGAGATCAAGAGTGGATAGTAGATTTGAAAATTAATTATTACTTTAAAAGAAATAATCATATTATTTCCAAACACGATTTCATCAAGCCATATACAAGAAACCAGTAGTAAATCATTTTAACATTTAAATCGACTAACCATGAAAAGCATTATATAACGATCATACGTAATAATCATGGAAATCATATCACAACATCATATGTAATACCCAAATCTGAAATCATCACTAAACAAGTACCTGTGAAATAATCTCATATCCGGACACTCAACGGATGCAATGTGTACTATCCCGGTATTGTCACGCCTGAGCTACACGATGGTTGTGGAAATACCATCTCATATCTCATCATATCCGCATGCATAATCTAGTCCCCAAAGGACAAAGCACCCAAGCACACGCCCAAAAACCTCTCAGGTGTATCGACGGCCCCAAAGGCCCCGTATTCATATATCATCTCGTATCTCAATATCTGTATCTCATATTTATATCTCTCAGAATCATCATAGCATGCATATGCCCCCAAAGGCAAAAAGTGTCCAAACACACCCTAAAGCCTCTATGTGTACTCAGACGGGCCCCAAAGGCTTCTAATCTCATATCACATGTATCACTGTATCTGGAGGGGAAGGGTACTGTCTAATGATTTCAAAAACAATCATTATACCCATATTCACATACCTTTTAATCATACTTGAAATCATACCACATTTGAATCCACTTTTCTTATCTTTAAAATATTATCATGCTTTATTCAAAGTCGATACACAAAATCATTAACCAAACATTTTAATAAAATACCAATGCGTGAATAAAATCCAGTTCGAGGAAATCATTAAATCAGAACATTTAAAATACTTATTTTGCAAACATGCTTTACTATCACGGGAGCGAGGCACGATGAAAGCGATAAACTCATCCGCCAAGCCAATTACGGAGATCGCACAAAGCGAGGCACAACTTTGTGTCCGTAGACGAGGCCAAGCGCTTAGGCCTCAAGGCCACCAAGGAAGGAGGCACGATGAAAGCGATAAACTCATCCGCCAAGCCAATTACGGAGATCGCACAAAGCGTGCACATTATGCTTGGAACATGGAGCGGAAAGCTTGATTTCTCCATCATTCCCATGGACGAGTTCAAGATGGTCCTCGGCATGGAATTCTTCGACCAAGTCCATGCCTTCCCGCTGCCTGCTACAAACTCCCTAAGCATCCTTGACGGGAGCAAAGCATGCATGGTTCCCACGGAACGAGGCAAGTTCGAGGAGAAGACACTCTCCGCCATGCAATGTAAAAGGGCTTTCAAGAAGGACCCAAGCTTCTTGGTCTCCATTCGGGAACTAAACGAGGAAGGAAATAGTGGAACGTCGCCAAGCCAAGTCCCTCCGCGAATTCAAGCCGTCCTCAATGAGTACAAGGACGTGATGCCTAGAACTCCAAGAAGCTCCCACCTCGACGAGAAGTAGATCATGCAATCGAAATTGAACAAGCGCGGTTGACTAGCCTTGATGCCTACCGTGGCGCCACCCGATTAATTAGAGGAGTCAAGGAGACAACTCAAAGACTTCGGACGCAGCTACATTCGCCTCAAAGGCCCCATTCGTGCAATCCTCTTCCAAAAGAAAAGGATGGATCACCGCGATGTATTCGACTATGAGCTCAACAAGATCACCATCAAGAACAAGTATCCAATTCCCTTGATCGCAGACTTGTTCGATTGGGCCAGATTTCACCAAACTTGACGCACCGGTCGTACTAAGTGCATCATGACGCCAAGGGAGACGAACCAAAGACGGCGTGCACAACAAGGTACGGGTCTTTCGAATTCCTTGTGATGCCCTTTGGCCTTATTAATGCACCCGCCATATTTTGCACACTTATGAACAAGGTGCTCCAATCATTTCTCGACCGCTTCGTGCTCGTGTACTGTTAGAGTGCAATTTATGCACTAGTTTTGCATTATTTACTTCCCTTAATATCAATGTTTTGCACTTAATAATATTGATTTACTTGTGTTTTACTTTTGTAGGTGCAATTCTATTGATTGATGATAAAATTGAGCTATAAGATGATGTTTAAGGATGATTGTTCTCTTGGAGAAATTATGAGCCGTAAGAACTTTTGTTGATAAGGCGTACGTCAACTCATGGACCTAGCTTTTAGTTTAACGTGTTTTGTATTTTGGTTATTTTTTGTAATTACGAATTTAATATTTATATTAGTATTTTATTTTAAATAGAATTCTAGAGGAGAAGAGAGAGAGCATTTGGAGTGAATCTATGTGAAAAGAGGGGATTTTGGATTGGAGAAAAGAAACCCAGATCTAATTTTTTCTCTCTCTACGAGGAACTAAACCCATTTTTCCTTTGAAGGTTAATGGCTTTCGATTCATCACTACCGCGAGATCTTTCTTGTGCTTTAATTGTTTTATTACTTTTTGGGTATTTGTTTATTCTCTGAATTATTTTCATGATTATGTTTGTTAATTAGATAATTACTATTTAATTATCAACTTAATCTATTGTCAATTAAAGGATTCATCGATGAAGTTAATTTAATGTTTGTGACAAATAACATAGAGTTGTGTCAGGAGAATAAACAATCTAATTTAAATGAATCATCATATGTGTTGATTAGGGGTCTCTCGGTTTTCGTGTCAATGATTAAATCCTATGATCGTATCTGTGGTTGTCTATTGATTAGGAAATAAACCAATGGTCGCACTTGGTTCGCATCACTAGTTAAGAGAGATTGGCTATTGTAGGTCTCAATAAATATAACCGTCTATTCATGGGTAATAATAATCTATATTCAATCAATGATCGTTGAATCAAGTCGAAGTTAATTCCTTCAACCGTAGCTTTCTCCAATTCAATTACAACTTTAATTTGCATTCTTGTTATTTTAATTTGATTTTATTATTGTCAACAATTCCATTTTACGCTTACGCTTCAAAAGGATTTAAATAATTACCGATCTCCGGACACGACCGCTCAATCACTATACACAATTTATTTAGAGTAGAATTTATTTTTGGCTTCGACACCCATCAAATTTTGCGCCGGGATCGTGTCATTTATTTAATCCTTTTTACGCTTTACTTCGTGTATGGTTCGTTTTCGCATGTACACTTTCGCTGATCCTCGAATTGAGAAACAAAGACGCCACCGGAGACAAAGCAGATTGTTTAGCTAAGCAACGCATCCTCGTCAGCTTTGCTTTTCAAATGTGACACTGCCTAATTTAATAATCATCTAGGATTCGTAAGAACATGATGGACCATCTATGTAAAAGAACTCTTAGAGAGTTAACCAGATTTTAAATCAAGAACCACTCGATTCAATATGTAGATTCGAGGTAAATTTTCAATTAAAGTCCGGTCTTATTCATTTATTACCCAAGTTTCATGGTTTGTGAAGATCCTCATAAACATCTCAAGGAGTTTCACATGTTGTGTGCTCAAGTACGAGGCCACAAGGCGCGATCAAGAGCGACGTGCTTTTCCGCTCTCGAGATGGGCTAGCTAAAGATTGGTTGTACTTTGCCTCGGATCGACATAACGGAACGGTTTAGCCTCGAGAAGTACTTTCTCGCTTCAAGAGTCGCCAACATCGTAAAAGATATTTGTGGGATCGAATAACTTCCTGGGAGACTTTAGGCTTAGTATTGATTCAACAATTAAAGCGCATTGTCCTCAAAGATCGATTTCGATCAACTTTATTCAATATTTTTACGAGACTATCATCGATGGATGGAGATGATAGACACTAGTGGTGTGTTGTGAACAAGACTCACTCAAAGGAGTTGATATCAATATACGGGCCAATGCACAACAATTTGGCAGACATAAGATGCCACCTTAAAGAATGCGAATGAGGTAAATATTTTTCGTTGAACAACGCTTAGATAAACTCACTTCTTGTGGAAAGTTTGTTGTAGGTAATGCTGATGAAGACTTGTGGTATTTGTTACAATACGGGTCATTCAACTGACATGGTCCTCACTTCAAGAAGAACCTGAAACTGAATGCCAATGCAGCTTGAGGATTTCGGGCATGCCTCGTGAGGAGGTATGATCCTTATGCACAAACATACAATCCGGAAGGATCATCCGAACTTGGCATGGAGTTAGCCAGTCAGATTCAACAAGATCCACCAAGACAACCAACACCTCCACAACAAACTCCAAGTCAGTATATCTCTTGAAGAAATTGTTAAATCACTTGACTAACACTCAACAATTTCAAAGAGTAACCACAAGAAGCATTCAACTTGGAGAACCAAATGAGTCAATTGGCGACTACAATGAAATTGCCCTGAGTCTCAAGTATTGGAGATTTCACAAAGGTGAATCCAAAGGAAAAGCGTTAGGTCACATCCTGGGATGGAGCTGTAAAGAGCTTAGTAAAGAAAGTGACAAAGCATGTAGAAGACGAGCTTGAAAAGAATGAATTGATACCTAAATCTCAAGATGCGAACCCACCAAAGTTAAACCCCCACTTATTGTGATACCTCCTCCTTTTCCAAGCCGATTTAAAATCCAAGGCGAGAACGAAAGACATCCTCGAGACATTTCGCAAGGTAAATATTCCTTTATTAGATGCTATAAAACAAATACTCGATGCTAAAGTCCTTGAAGGCACTCCAAGAGAAAATTAAGAGGAGATGAAAAAGTTCACATGGGAGAATGCTTTCAGTTAGCCTCCAAAAGAAACTACCTCCTGCAAAAGCGATCCGTATGTTTATCATCCTTGTAAATTGGTAGTGTTAGAGTTGAAAAGGCTATGTTAGATCTAGGAGCTTCTATTAATGTCATGCCTCGCTCCATTTATTCATCTTTGAACGTTGGTCCATTAAAAGTTAAACCCATGTGATAATTCAACCACCGACAGTGCCTAACGCACGTATCCCGATGGGGTATTGTAAGATGTCTTAAAGACAAGTTAATGAGTTGGTTTTCCCGCTGATTTTACGTACTTGATACAAGATGATAACCTCTAATTCCCCAATTTGCTAGAAGACCTTTTCTAAGACCGCTAGACTAAAATGGATGTACATAAAGTGGATTCACTACGGAGTTTGATGAGAGTTATAATTCAATACGAACGATGCCATGAAATATCCTAGAACATTCAGATTCTCTCATGGATGTTATTAACCCTCTGGTCTTGAAGTTTTACAAGAAAAGATTTAAGACATTTCATGATGTAATGATTTTGAGAAAGGAGTTCTCCTGCTGGTCAAAAGTCCTTCTTTTCATTCTGCTTAAACTTTTTCCCGTAAATTACGCTTCATTGGTTGGACCTTTATTGTTACTAATGTTTTTCCTCACGGTGCGCTTGAAATTTGAGTCCGACCTTCGACAAAGTTTTTAAGGTTAATGGTCATCGCTAAAACCTTTTTATGAAGGTTTTTCGAATATCAAGTGGAGATGTGGTTTCTCGAGTAGTCCCAATTATGAGATTGATGATAAACGTGTTCAGTTAAAACAAAAGCGCTTTTTGGGAGGCAACCCAAATGATTTGTTTGTTTTGGTTTTTTATATCTTCTTTTAATTTTGATTCAAAAAAAAAAAAATTTTTTTTCTTATTTTGGTCAGAAGAAAATTTTTCGAGCGCTAATCGCCTTAATAAAGATTTCGTAATTTTTAAAGTAACATATGTTTTAAGCGTGCCACGCATTTAATAGAAAAGACTTGAAATTTAATGTTTGCTTATTTTTTCGTCAAGAAAATTTGTTATATATGCGCTCAATGACTTATTAGAAAAGTACTTCTGAAATTTTTAGTGTCTCAAAGTGATTCATCACTAAAAAAAAAAAAAAAAAAAAAAAAAAAAATTTTTATTTATTTATTTTTTTTTTCGTTCCTTTCTTTCTTTTTATTTATTTATTTATTAAAAAAAAAAAAAAAAAAAAAAACCAAAAATCGAAAATCACTGTTCACTATTCACTGTTCACAAAATCCCTAATTTTCCAGAACTTGTTTTCTTCTCCACCATTGGCAAAGACACCAAAGAAAGAAACCAATCACGGAAACGCACCATCCCGTGAGCGCAAGACCAAAGATCCGTGTCTCGCAGCCTTCAAAGACGTTAGAACGAAGTCCCACCAAAGTATAACGCAAAGAAGCTCCACCATCACCGCAAGAACAAGATCCCCTGCTGAACGCAACGCCAGTGCAGATCCAAAGAAGGCTGGCCAGAACACAATCGCCATCCGCTCCATCAAGCAAGCTCAACCGAAAGCAGCAATGAACGCGAAACCACCTACGCATTCCAGCGCGGAATCGAACCGTGACAAGACGGAGCGTAATTTGGCCGCATACTTCAAGAGTGTGGATTTATCCCACCATTAAAGCCCATAGACGCATGAGATCAAAGCTCACAATTCGTGGAAGTTTTTGCCTAATCTTTATCCTTACGCTTTAATTTTTGTGAGCTTTGATTATCTTACGATTAGGGACAATGTCGCTTCAAAGGGGGAGGGATTTTTGCATTATTGATGTATGGAATTATTGTTTTCACTTTACTCATCTATTTTCACTCTACTCATCCTTAAATGATTTTGGAGTTAGTATGCTTCATATATTATTAATTTTCTTTTCCTCTCTCTCTCACTACTCTTTTCCCATCTATCTCAAATTATTTACATCTATTTTTATTCTATCATACTTCTTTCATCACTCACATTTTATCTTTCACTTTTCATACTACTACATACATCTTCTCACTTCTTATCATTTTACCTTTTCTTTTATATATCACTCATACCTTCTTCTCATTCTACACCACTTATTGATCACGGTTGATTCATTTGAAGAGTGTACATGATTCGATGGCAAATTTACCAACTTTGGTGAGGATTTCGTTTCATGAGCAACCACTTTGCTCTAATATTTTTGTTGTGAATATCAATCTTAGTTTGTTTATTCTAGAACTTGCTTTGTTATGCATGTCAAGCCAGATTACGGATTTTATGCATTAAAATGATAAGTGGCAAACCCTTTTCCATTTTTCTATTCTCGATTTTTTTCTCTACCAAGACCTTTATTTGCTATCTTTGTTTGAGCCTTTAACCATTACCCATCTAATTTTCTCCCGTTTTACTTAACCATTTTTTCTTTTTGCCTTAATTTAAGGAGATTTTTGACTCATTGTGGATATATTTTGTTGCTTTTTTCTACCTTGTAATAAAGTTTCTCAATTAGATCAATAAGCATTATGCTTGAATTAAATTGCAAGGTCTGCTTTTGTTTGATTCTAAAAAAAAAAAAAAAACAACAACAAAAAAGAAAAAAAATAAAATGAAAATCAAAAAAAAGAAAAAAATGTTTACATTCTTGGTGACTTGAGTAGAAATAAGCATTTTGATATCATAAGTTCATTCAATGAGTTCATTCTTCCTCATTTTGATCTCTTTTTCTTTCAGAAACCTTTCTTTTTCATTCAACCTATTTAACCCATTACAACCCTTTTAAGTTAACCTTTTAGATTTTTGCATTTTATTCATGTTTTGTGGATTCGAGATGTGATATGAGCAAGCTTATGGTAATAGCATTCTTTTGATTTGATTTGAGTGAATAAATGACACCCAAACACTTTGAGTGCATGGAGGAAGTTATTGAGAGGCTATTAAATCTTGTTGCACTTGAATTTCGAATGGATCTTCGGTGGTTGAATGTTCTTATTCTATCTTATGAAATTTATGCTTTAAAACTCCTTGTCTCTAATGTTGATCGACTTAATTTCTTGATGTATG
This sequence comes from Citrus cavaleriei, assembly GCA_030448925.1. NCBI lineage: Eukaryota > Viridiplantae > Streptophyta > Magnoliopsida > Sapindales > Rutaceae > Citrus > Citrus cavaleriei. Next base: position 61,451 of record JAUJEN010000382.1, on the reverse strand, counting down.
CTTGCTTAAAATTGTTTTTGGATGAGTTGAGATGAGAATTGAGTGAGATTTGAGATTAATCTTGAGTTATATGCTGAGACAAGCATCATCTCGGTGTGGGGAATTTGTTAGAGTGCAATTTATGCACTAGTTTTGATTATTTACTTCCCTTAATATCAATGTTTTGCACTTAATAATATTGATTTACTTGTGTTTTACTTTTGAAAAGTGCAATTCTATTGATTGATGATAAAATTGAGCTATAAGATGATGTTTAAGGATGATTGTTTCTTCGAGAAATTATGAGCGCCGAAGAACTATTGATAAGGCAAGGCTATGTCAATCGGACTGGCAGCTTTAGTTTAACGTGTTTGTATTTTTGGTTATTTTTGTAATTACGAATTTAATATTTCAGATATTAGTATTTTATTTTAAATAGAATTCTGAGGAGAAGAGAGAGAGAGCATTTAAGCTGGAGGAATCTATTGTGAAAAAGAGGGATTTTGATTGAGAAAAGAAACCCTAGATCTAATTTTTCTTCTCTCTACGAGAACTAAACCCATTTTTGTCAAGGTTAACGAAGCTTTGATTCATCACTATCATGTGAGATCTTTCTTGTGCTTTAATTGTTTTATTACTTTTGGGTATTTGTTTATTCTCCTGAATTATTTTCATGATTATGTTTGTTAATTAGATAACCACTATTTAATTATCAACTTAATCTATTGTCAATTAAAGGATTCATCGTATGAAGAATTTAATGCTCGGACAAATAACATAAGCATGTTGTGAGAATAAACAATCTAATTTAAATGAATCATCATACGGCTGATTAGGATTTCGTCTCCGGTTTTCAGTCGTCAATCGATTAAATCCTATGATCGTATTCAGGGTTGTCTATCGATTAGAAATAACCAATGGTCGCACCTTGTTATCGACTCAGTTATGAGAGATTGGCTGAGGTCTCAATAGCTATAACCGGTCTATTCATGGGTAATAATAATCTATATTTGAATCAATGATCAGTAGTCGAATCAAGCTGAGTTAATTCCTTCAACCAGAGCTTTCTCCAATTTGAATTACAACTTTAATTTGCATTCTTGTTATTTTTAATTTGATTTTTATTATTGTCAACAATTCCCCCATTTTACGTTTACGTTTCAAAAGGATTTAAATAATTACCGATCTCTGTGGACACGACCCTGCTCAATCACTATACACAATTTATTTAGAGTAGGAATTTATTTTTGTTGGCTTCGACACCCATCATGTACTTAGACGACATAGTGGTGTATAGCACCACACTCGAGGATCATGCCCAACACTTGCGACAAGTCCTCCAAGTACTCCGAGACAACGAGCTCTTCCTCAACTTGGAGAAGTGCTCGTTTGCACAACAAGAAGTGGAGTTCCTTGGCCATAAAATTGCGGGCGAGAAGATCATGATGGAGAATGCCAAAGTAAAGGCCATCCTTGAGTAGGAGCCTACCTCGAAAGTGCCCGAGCTTCGCTCATTCCTTGGGCTGGTGAACTACTACCGTCGTTTCATCAAGGGCTATTCGGCCAAGGCGACACCCTTGACGGATATGCTTAAGAAAAATATAACGTGGCATTGGTCCAAAGAGTGCCAACGAGCATTCGAGGAGTTGAAAAGAGCAATTTTGGAGGAACCCGTCCTCGCTCTTCTGGACCACATAAAGCCCTTCGAAGTCCAAACGGATGCCTCGGATTTCGCCATAGGAGGAGTCCTCATGCAAGAAGGCCACCCTATAGCGTTCGAGAGTCGAAAGCTAAACGATATAGAACGCCGCTACACGGTGCAAGAAAAGGAGATGACAGCCATCATCCATTGTCTAAGAGTGTGGCGACATTACTTGCTTAGCTCACACTTCACGATCATGACGCACAACGTGGCGACAAGCTACTTTCAAACTCAAAAGAAGTTGAGTCCGAAGCAAGCACGGTGGCAAGATTTCCTTACAGAATTCGACTATCGGCTCGAGTACAAACCGGGTAAAGCCAATGTCGTTGCGGATGCTCTAATGCAAGAAAATGAGATGACAGCCATCATCCATTGTCTAAGAGTGTGGCGACATTACTTGCTTAGCTCACACTTCACGATCATGACGGACAACGTGGCGACAAGCTACTTTCAAACTCAAAAGAAGTTGAGTCCGAAGCAAGCACGGTGGCAAGATTTCATGATTCGACTATCGGCTCGAAAATAAACCGGTAAAGCCAATGCGGATGCTCTAAGGCGGAATTTACACTTAGCATGAGCCAACCGAAGTCTGACCTTGTCTCACGCATCAAGGAAGGTCTCTAACAAGATCCGCTAGCAAAGGATTTGCTGGAGAAGGTGCTCGAAGGCAAGATAAGGCAATTTTGGCAAGAGGAAGGCATCCTCCTCACCAAGGGAGATCGGCTATTCGTGCCAAGGTGGGGAAACTTACGAAAAGAAGTTATCAAGGAGTGCCACGACTCCAAGTGGGCTGGTCACCCAGGAATTGAGCGCACCACCGCACTAGTCCAAGCCTCATATTTTTGGCTGCATATGAGGGACAACATCGAGGCATATGTGCGAACTTGTCTTGTGTGTCAACAAGACAAGGTGGATCACCAACTCCCAGCGGGATTGTTGGAGCCGCTACCGCTAGCAATAAGGCCATGGGAAAGTGTCTCCATGGACTTCATCACATCGCTGCCCAAGTCCGAAGGATGCGGTAGCATCATGGTCGTTGTCGATCGATACAGCAAGTACGCCACATTCATTGCCGCACCAATCGATTGCAAAGCGGACAAGGCAGCCCGCCTATTCGTCAAGCACATTGTGAAGCTTTAGGGAGTCCCGAAGAGCATTATGATCGAGACCCTGTTCATCGGGCGTTGACGGAGCTCTTCAAGATGTTGGGGACCGATCTCAAGTTCTCAACAAGCTTCCACCCACAAATGGATGGGCAGACCGAGCACATCAATGGCCTCCTCGAGATGTACTTGAGGCATTATGTGAGCGCTCATCAGCGAGATTGGGCGAAGCTACTTGACATCGCTTAATTTTCTTATAACTTGCAGCGAAGCGAGGCTACGGGTAAGAGTCCGTTCGAGATCATCATGGGATTCCAGCCCATGACCCCCAATGCCATAGCCTCAACTTACGGAGGGAAAAGCCCCGCGGCACACAAGCTCGCCTGCGAATGGCATGAGGAAACGGACATCACGTGAGCCTACCTCGACAAAGCCGCGAGGAAAATGAAGAAATGAGCAGATACAAGGAGACGGCATGTTGAGTACAAAGAAGGTGATCAAGTCATGATCAAGCTCCTACCCCAACAATTCAAGACATTGCGGAAAGTTCACAAGCGAGGCGCCATGTGGACCCTTCTGAGTTGTTCGACGTGTGGGCAACGTCTCATATCAACTCCAACTTCCGCCAAGACTCAAGATCCATCCGGTCTTCCATGTGAGCCTTCTCAAGCCATACCACGAAGACATGGGAGACCCAAGTCGCGGAGAATTGAGATGCGCGCCAACTGCCGTTGTCACCGCGTTCAACAAAGATGTGGACTACATCATTGGGTTTCGAGGAGGGCGCAAAGACATAGCGAGTACTTGGTGAAGTGGAAAAACCTCCCCGAGAGCGAAGCCACTTGGGAACGTGAAGATGATTTGTGGCAATTTGCTGAGCACATCCAACGCTTCAAGCACGAGAGCACGACGAGGACGCCGCGAGCTTAGATGGGGGAGGATGTTGTGGACCGACCAATTCGCTAGGCCAATTGCCCACAATTTCGGGCTAGAGAGCCAACACGAGGCCAAGAGTGCTAGTTTGGCCCAATTCCGGAAAGTTCTAGGCAAATCTAGCACATGTGAGCTTGTAAATACTCTAGAATTCTCTATACAATTCCAGCACATGTAAATAGCTAGGAAGTGGTAGAATTCTCTAGGATCTCTAGAGCTTGGCAAGCCTCCCCTATAAAAATGGGATGGCATTAGGCATTTGCATCCAACAAACACTACAACAAGCATTGTAAACAACTCACGCATTGTAATCTCTCTTTGTGCAATACAAGTTTCTTCTTTGGCTCAATTGCTCTCTTCTCTAGTTTGAGAAGCTCTAGGCTTACTTAGCAACATTCGGCAAAGTTGTCTAAATGCCGCATGGGTTAGCTGCGTAAAACACTCATCCCGTGACAATTAACTCTCTATTTCGACAAACGAAGAACTGTTGTTTGTCTAACTACTTTCAAGAAATAACGTAGTCTGTGGTTTATTGACTTGCGAATGGGGCTAATTAGTCACGGTCCGATTGTCTGACTTCTCCATTGACTCGGTCAATTCACGACTTTGACCTGCACAGTTGATACAAACGGACTTCTCCATTTTGGTGATGATGAATTGGGTGTTAGTTCATGAGTTTCATGATGAAGAGGGCCAAAAACATTATTTTATTATTTAAAGTATGCAAATGGAATCTTACCGAACTTTGGTGCTTGACTTCTTCATACAGTGCTTGACTTCTTTGTACAGAATTATAAAGTGAAGGAAATTACGAAATTAAATACTTTTCATGCGAGTGGGGGAGATTGGGAAGCGATTACATTACATAAAAGAAAAATAATATAAAAGTACAACACTAATAATAATCTCATTCCCAATCATATCGATGCAAAAATTCTGTATATTTATGAAATAACTATTGATTTCACTTCGGTAATTACTTTTTAAAAGTAACGTAAACATTTTTATTTTATTTGCATTCGAGCTTTCTTTCTTTTTCGCTGGCCTTTACTCTTGACCGTATTTTCATGGGGCATATTCAATCTGAATCCTCTGTAAGTTTGTGGCAGTTTGGTTAGTTACGAACTTTTGTAGAATTGCATGAAGGTGACGCTTTTATAGACATTTTTTTCTTTTTTCTTTTTTTCTTCAGTGAACATATTAAAAATTTAGTTTTTGTCATCATGACTAGAACAATAAAATGAAAATAGTCCTCATTTCGACGATTGACAAAAATGTTGTACTCATACCGATTAATGGGCCACTGATTTCGTCTTCTTAAAAAATTATTGTTGCAGTGAGGTAATTGGATCAAAGATGGACGATTTCCATATTTGCCTAACCTAAGTGATAAGAATTTTCATATGAGACATAATCTGATTTATTTTGCTTGACTGTATTCCAAGAGACAGTCATATCTACTAAATGAAACAAATCTTGGCTTTTCTAGAGAAATAATGCAATATGCAATTATGCATGAAGGTACGCATCCATGTGAGAAAGTTGACGAAAGCTTCTTTTTCAGTATTGGAAGTGCAATCCACAGCGGAACATTGGATAAAACCAATGGAATGTAAAGCAAAATTACCGATTAAACTAAATTGAAAATCCAACTAGTTGAATCAGTTCAGTGTCACTCAAATATATATATATATAACAACACAATTATCATATTAATGAGGCACTGTTAAATTCGAATATTTTTCTTTTTCATTTTTAATGAATGTTTAATATGACAAACAATCTGTTCCATTGAGCATTGTTTAACTAATTCAATGAAGATGAATACTTCTATACAAAACAATTATTCCCTTGTTTATCTGACACACAAATAACTTTCTTGCTCAGCTCGGCGGCCAATCCTTTAAAGTTTGTTAAAATTCAGTTAATTGATGAACGAGACATAACTCGAAAAATCGTTTAACTTGTGTAATTGATAAAAATTTGAACTTCAAATAATATAGATAGAATGATTAATTTTTTTCAATATTTAGATAATTGATATATCTCATGTTACTATGAGTCAAAGAATGAAGTGTCTGATAGAAAACACAATGTTTATGTTTGTATCAAAAATTTTAAGTGCGAATCTATTTAGTGTATAGGATATAAATAAAAATAGTTACCAACTTGTCTTGTTTCTCATTTTGTTTAATTTTCATAATTTGACTAAGGATTAATTATGAGTCAAGGGTTTATTGGAAAAATATGATCTTCCATTTACTATTAAAGATTAGCGTGATTTAATTATTTAATGGTCGTTCAATTTTATCGGTTACCAAATTCTCTAGGATCGCATGTAGATTATACTTTTATATATAAAAACAAACACTGTCAACAAGCATTAATGTCATTTGACGCATGAAAGACAATTAGTCCCATTTTTTGTCCTGTTTACTCGAACACCACTCTTCTTTTTTTTTTTTTTTCCGATCCGTTAATGAATGCTCCTGCTCCTATCGGTTCTATATCCAACTCGACCTCGGAAGCTGATTCGCGTGGGCTTTGTTGGAATAATGGTATCGATTGGAATTGTAAGGAAAGAGGTCTTCATGTCGTGGACAGCTCAACCGAAGAGAGCAGATGAATGCCCTTTGCAGAAGCAGGAAATAAGCTGCCTAAAAGTAAGCATTAGATGAATGCCCGATCGAACACCACTAATTCCAACAATATATCAAAAAAAATCTTTGAGTTTAAGGAATTAATGTAGCACGAATGGCCAAGTTTTTCAACTTTTTAAATATTTGATATATGTCATGTTCTGACTTAGTACGAGAAGAAAATTATAGAATTTTTTTTAAAATTAATGGAATTATTTTACGATAAAACCATCACAATCACATTTAAAAATATTCTTTAAATTTTCACTATTTCTACTGTTATTCTTTAAACTCTTTCTTAACAGAGCATGAAGAGTCACTTATCTAAATATGTTTTTTTGTGCTTTCACTTCACTTGATTCATCTTATCTCTCTTTTATAGAACCTGTAACTCGTATTTTACGTTTCTGTTACTTTCTCTTCCATTTTCCCGACTCCCAAACACCATCAATCCTTGATGTTACAGAGTATATTAATTAATTAATGGGCCACTAATTCTTCTTCTTAAAAGAAAATTTTTGTAGGGAAATTGGAAAAAAGGCTAATTCAATTTAATTTTGATAGGTGCGAGAGAAAGATAGGACCGTCCAATTAAATTGCAAGTGGGCATTCCCACCATTCGTGTCTCATGCTTGTCATATTTAAATTTAAAAATCACACCATGTCAGTTTGGTGATGATGTGGAATTGTTTCACCGAAATTTTTATCTTCGTAACTGTTGTAGAAAAAAGCGTGCTCCCAGTGGATGCTTCTATTGAGTGGCAGAATCAGGATTTTATTTCGATGGTGGCCATAATAATTAAACTACTGATTAAGTTGGTTGTGACATAAAATCAACGTTGTATAATTTTTTGGATATTATCTCAATTTCACTTCTGTAGGTTTGTGGTTTGTATATATTATCTCAATTTTTTTAAAAATGTAATTGCAATTATCAAACACGACTAATCCCAACAATTTATCCAAAAAAAATTTATGATAGAATGACTAATTTTTTCAATCGACTTTCTGGATAAATGATAATTTTTTGATAGAAATGTTACTTAAGTATTACAGGAAGAAACTTATAGAATAATTTTTTGAATTAATAGTATTACTTTACGATAACACTATCACAATCTAATTTAAAAAAAATAAAGTTATTCTTTAAATTTCGCATTACTATTCCTACTTTTCTTGTTATACTACTTAATGGCACTGGTGAAGCCTCGAATTATCAAACAAAAAGCAAAAATAGTTCAATATTTGCTGTCCCGCTGAGCATTGTTAAATTCATACGATAAAATGAGTACTTATATTAAAAAAACAATCAGTCTCATTACGTGCTCTTTCATTGACATAGGCAATTTGTTGTCAACTTGTGGCACTTTTATGAATTTTCAAGACGGGTGAATTTTTCAAATTTAAAATAAAAAAATACAGAAATGTAATTTCAATTTATCCAAAAATTTGAGTTTCAAGGAATACAGCATTTATTATATGTCATGTTAATATAGAGAAGAAAATTTTAAAAACTTCTTTTTGGATGAATAAAAGTATTTTCTGCTAAATATTTCACAATCATATTTAAAAAATTTCACTCCTCTTGGTGCATAATTTAAGAATTTAACATTATAAATTAATCTTTTAATCAAAGTAATAACCTCTCCTCGGTCTGCAAATGCTAAAATTTAATATTATATCCATTGACGATATTTGCTCCAAATTCACGAAAATAAAATTTCTAACAGAATTATGAAATTCGTTACTAGAAAATTGTATAAAAGTTGTAAAAATAGAAGGTTTGATCATAGGAAATTAATATATCCCTATCCGATGCAAAAATGATCGTAAAGAAAAACAAAAGTCACGGGCTTATTTAGAAAAAAGAAAAAATTACATTCCATTTTCCAGTTATTGAAGTAATTCTAAAATCGCTAGGATCACAAAGGATAGGCTTTGGTTGACTGAGGTCAACCTTAACGCATGCCGGTCTTTTTCTCCTCTACATTCTTAGAATATAAGTGTTCTTGCATTACCAATCCAATTAAGCACACGCTTACAATATAAATACTCTCATCTCATGGAAAGAGTTTATTCTCTCAGGATGATGAGCAGATTTCTCTTACTCCATTCTTTGATTCTTATTTCCTTATTTATCGCGGCAGCAACAGCCAACACAAGTTCTACTATCACAGACCGAGATGCTCTGTTAGCCCTGAAAGCTCACATAACTCATGATCCGACCAATTTCTTGGCCAAGAATTGGAACACAAGTACTCCTGTCTGTAATTGGACAGGCGTCGCTTGTGATGTCCATAGCCATAGAGTCACAGTCTTGAATATTTCAAGCTTAAATCTCACAGGCACCATCCCTTCTCAACTTGGGAATCTTTCTTCTGTGCAATCACTCAATCTCAGTTGTAACCGACTTTCTGGTTCCATTCCCTCCGCCATCTTCACCATATATACACTGAAACATGTTGATTTCTATGAAAATCAGCTCTCCGGCGCTTTCCCTTCTTTCATCTTCAACAAGTCTTCTTTACAACATCTTGATTTTAGCCACAATACACTGTCTGGTGAAATTCCTGCAAATATTTGCAGTAGTCTTCCTTTCTTGGATACCCTTGCTTTGTCCAAAAACATGTTGCATGGAGGAATACCGTCCGCTCTATCAAATTGCACATATTTGCAAATCTTACATTTGTCATACAATGATTTCTCGGGGGCCGTACCTAAAGACATCGTTAATTTGAGCAAACTTAAGGAATTATATCTTGGCGTTAACAGACTCCAAGGTGCGCATGATGACGGAGTTTCATTATGAAAGTTGTCCCATAAGTTGTAATATGAATAATGTTCCATAATACAATTTACACACGTTGATTAATTTGCAGGAGAAATTCCGCGAGAGTTTGGCAATCTTGCCGACTTGGAGCTGATGTCGTTGGCGATAAACAATCTCCAAGGCATGATTTTAAACTTTTTGCAATTTTATTTTAGCTATGCTTGCTTCTGTATTCATTCGCTTGTTCTTTGATTATGCGATGATTTATTGTTTTTCTTTCAGATAGAGATAAAGCTCCATGTCTCCCCTCACTCATTTCATTCTTTAATTTATGCAGATAAAAATTAAAAAAAAAATGTTTTGTAATTTTCTTTTGTCATGTTGCCACTTCCATTTTGAAACTCCCAATTAAGTCGATGAAAATGAATGATGTTTCATTCTTATTCTTGTCAGCCTAATTCTTATATAATTGAAGAATAAATTGTTATTACGATATTCGTCAGCCAATAAATTCTTCTTTTTTTTCCCCCAAATATGAGTGATCAAATTGTTTGCGCATATATAAATGTACTTAATTTGCAGGAGGTATTCCACGGGAATTGGGGAATCTTGCAAAATTGGAGATATTACAGCTGTTCCAGAATAACTTGACCGGTAACTTTCTTTACAATATATATACAAGACATCTTCCGCTTTTTATTAGAAATTATAAATTCAAGTTAAATGTTAATTAAAAGATTTCAAGTCTCTCATTATAAATTCTCATATGAGGATGTGTCGTTACCACTATCTAACATTATTCTATTTTTTATTAGAAATTAGTTTGTGTTTATTCAAAATTTTGTAGCATTTAAAAAAATTAAAAACGCGTGGAATAAATTGTTAATCTTTCTTCTATACTGAATTTGGATTTCTCAAAAATAATCTTGACAAGTATGCTTCACTAATCATATGCATGTGTGACAACTTCATAAAATATTTTACATGGAATCACTAATTATCTCTAAAGATGCCATCAGTGATACATAATTTCTTAACAAGCACCATACCAAAAGAAATCAACAATTTTATTAATCTTAAAGAGTTACATCTTCACTGCAATTATGACATAAATTTTTAGTCATCAATCGCATAATATTTTATCTTAACTGATGATGATGTTCAGTCTTGGAATTTATAATATCTTGAAGGTTAGTAGCTTTGAAAATAAGAAATTGTTCATTTGCTAAAAAGTTAACTTAGTATTTAAGTTTTCCAATTGAAAATTTTGAAAAAAAACGTTGAGAACTAGCGCTCCATGGTATTTCAGCGGATAAATATGAAACATAAGAGTTAAAAAGAGAGGAGAAGTACAGTACTCATGACTTAGGCTTCTGTGTGTGCTTATTCTACTTGGGCTTTGGGCTTGATTACGCCCGTTATAATAATAGGCTTTTACTTTCAGCACACATGATGATTTCTTAACCTTCCCAATTAGGTTATAGCAATTTATATATAAATAACTAAAGCATACTAAAGCTAGCATAGACTAATGGATGAGTGGCGTCAAAAGTGTATCTGCTTTTATGTATTATTTATTCTCTGAAACAAATTTGAATACAATTCTTTCAAAATAGGATGAAATAGCACATGAAATCGGAAATATTTTACTGCAATAAGAATTCGTATATTCATTGTAGTAGAACATATAAAATAGAGTATAAATTTATTATTCTTTGAAACAAACCTGATTATAATTCCTTCAAAATTAAGTTTGTCATTAAATGATTTCTCAGGAGCCATACCAAAAGAAATCGGGAATTTGACCAAACTCAAGGAATTATCTCTCTACAAAGAGTGCTCCAAAGTGCATGATCACGAGTTTAATTATGAAAATTGTTGCATAAGTTATATGGATATCCTTGATAACCGCAGCAAGCAAACAAAATCAAATAAAAGCTAATGAGACTGAATATCCTAAACCCGAAAAGGAATGGTAATGGTATAATATGGATTCTGAGGCATATTTCCTTGGACTCAACATTTATGGTTAATTTACAACTCTTTATTGTAAAGTCGAGAAATTGCTTTATATTAGAGTGGGGAAAATAATCTTGCCACTAATTTGAGAATCCAGATTAATTAGACTTATAGCTCAGTGTCAATATCTGGACCTTTACAAATAATTAATGGGCCAATTAATAATAATAAATAAATTGAGAAGGGTGTGAGTGAAATTAAATATGAATGAATCTGCCAGTGTATGTACACAATTTTCTAATTAATGCGTTATGAGCCTGCCGCTACCGTGGAAATTAAACTAAGAGAGAATTGACCCATTAATTAAATTAAAAGAATCTAATATATAAGTCAAAATATAGGTGAAGTAGGCATGAATTGTCACATAACTAAATTTGAGAGCAAAACCGTGACTTGGGTTTGAATGTTTGATTGTTACTTCTATTTCAAGTTGCTTATTTTGCGTGGGGCTTAATTACACGAACACTTACAGTTCCCGACATAGGCTTTCACTTTCACCACACATTTGATAATTTCTTAACCTTCCCAAATAGATTATAGCAATTTATATATAAATAACTAAAGCATACAAAAGCTACCATTGATGTACGGATGAGTGGTGTCAAAAGTGTATCTTGTTTTATTTATTATTGTTCTATGATACAAATCTGAATAATGGAATATAATGCTTTGAAAATACCCGATGAAATAGCACATGAAATCGGAAATATTTTACTGCAATAAGAATTCATACATTCATTGTAGTAGCACATATAAAATAGACTATAAATTTAATTTTAAAATACATTCTTATCTTCATATAAATTTTACATTACTAATTTAAATTAATAAAATATGTTGTTTCTTTCACTATGTTATTTTATTTACACAATGATGTGACTATTGGAATTAATAATACTTATAATTATTTTGTAAAATTTAATACTTTGTTAACATTTTATCTACATATAATAATTAAACTGAAACTTCTTAAAAAATTCTAGTTACTCATATTCATTTCATGACATAAAAGTGTATATTTATGCTAATTTACCATTATCAACAAAATTCTTTGAGACAAATAATCTAATTTATTTTTTTATATTTAAAATACTTGCATTTATTATATTTTGAAAAAAATTTATTTGCAATTATTTTAAACCGTTGGATTCAAATTTTCGTAGTTATTAAAGTCAAAGGGTATAAATGTATAGTAGTCAAAAACAGATTTGTATGATCATTTTTCAATGTATAAATTTTCTAAGTTAGTAGGAAAATTAGAAATTGTTGATTTACTCATAAATAAATTTAATGTTTAGCATTTCAATTTTGGAAAACTTGAACTAAATGTTGATAACTTCTAATCAGTCGAGCTGAGTTTCGCTTCCTTGACCCACGGACCCATTGAAAGTTCTATTCGAATTGAGTTTCCCGGTGCTTATAAAAAGTATTTCTTTTCCTTGTCGCAGTAATTTATTCACAAATGAGTTGATTAGCATCGAAGTTACCTGAGAGTCTAAGACCATGCTAGTAGGAGAAATTTGAAAAGAAATTATTTTACTGAATTAATTTATTTTATCTTGCTGTAACTGAAATACTACTTTTTTTTTTGGGCTATCACTAGGGCTTGATTTACTTTAATAGTAGCGAACCGACTTAGGCGTTTTTTACTTCTCACCACACAATTTGATCTTTTAATTCGTTTTAACCACATAATCTATCTATTTCTCACCTATTGCTTACTTAAATCGCATACATATTTGACCTACTAATTTTTATAAATATTAGTCAAATATATTTTATTACGTTTCTCTGAATCGCTTCCAAATGTGTACTATTAATACTTAACCCTCCCTTTTAATTTTGCAATCTATCTATCACTTAAGTCACATATATATTTTACCTAGATTTTAAACCAAAAAAGATAAAAATAAAAGAAAAATAATATGTGTAGCAATTTGCATATAACTAACAAAGCATTGACGGTGTGTAGCCTTTCAATACTTCACGAGTGGCTTTTCTTGTGTGTTAGTGCTTGTAATAATTGTGTAGTGTATAAATGACATTTTATTATTAAAGTGCGTCCATTTTTAGATATTACTTATTATTTGAAAAATAATCTGAATATAATTCTTTTAAAATACAGGGGAGATACCACTTGAAATCAGTAATCTCCAAAATCTGGAGGAGTTGAACCTTGGTCATAACAAATTAATTGGTACTGTCCCAGTTGCAATCTTTAATGTGTCAACACTCAAAATTCTTGGGCTTAATGATAATTCTCTCTCTGGAAGTCTTTCGTCCATCGCAAACGTCCGACTACCAAATCTTGAAAAGCTTTATTTGTGGGGTAATAATTTTAGTGGCACAATTCCTCGTTTCATCTTTAATGCTTCTAAGCTCTTTAGCCTACAGTTAGCACAGAACTCATTCTTCGGTTTTATTCCCAACACATTTGGCAACTTAAGAAACCTTGAGCGGCTTAATTTACAAGATAATTATTTGACATCTTCAACTCCAGAATTGAGCTTTCTATCCTCGTTGTCAAATTGCAAGTCTTTAACAATTATTGGCTTATCAAATAATCCACTAGATGGCATTCTTCCTAAGACGTCTATCGGAAATCTTTCTCATTCTTTGGAAGATTTTGCAATGTACAATTGTAACGTTAGTGGTGGCATCCCTGAAGAGATCAGCAACTTGACCAACTTGATAGCCATTGATTTAGGAGGCAATAAATTGAATGGATCGATTCTGATTACTCTTAGCAAATTAAAAAAGCTTCAATGTTTGGTTCTTGATGATAACAAATTAGGATCAATCCGGATGATATTTGTCGTTTGGTAAGTATGAATTGGAGTTGGGTGGCAATAAGCTTTTGGATCAATCCTCGCATGCTTCAAGAATCGATTGCTCGAGGATATCGTTGGGTTCCGGTTAACTTCTATTCCCTTAACTTTTTGGAACCTTAAGGATATCTTATACCTTAACTTTTCTTCAAATTTTTTTACTGGCCCACTCCCATTAGAGATTGGAAATTTGAAGGTTTTGGTTGTAATGGATTTTTCGATGAATAATTTTTCAGGCGTTATCCCAACAGAAATTGGAGGCCTAAAAAATCTAGAATATCTCTTCTTAGGATATAACAGATTGCAAGGATCAATTCCTGATTTATTTGGTGACTTGATAAGTTTGAAATCCTTGAATTTGTCTAATAATAATCTCTCTGGGGCTATTCCTGCATCTTTAGAAAAACTCTCATATCTTGAAGATCTAAATCTTTCTTTCAACAAGCTGGAAGGAGAAATTCCTAGGGGAGGATCTTTTGGAAACTTCTCAGCTGAATCATTTGAGGGAAATGAATTATTATGTGGTTCACCCAATTTACAAGTCCTGCCATGCAAAACTAGCATCCACCACACATCATGGAAAAATTCTCTTCTCCTCGGGATTGTGTTGCCATTGAGTACTACATTATTGATAGTAGTCATTTCGTTGATCCTAAGATATCGACATAGAGGAAAACAACCATCGAATGATGCTAATATGCCACTAGTAGCAACGTGGAGAACATTTTCACACCTAGAACTTTGTCGAGCAACAGACGAATTCAGTGAAAACAATCTAATCGGCAGAGGAGGTTTTGGCTCTGTTTATAAGGCAAGACTTGGGGATGGGATGGAGGTTGCAGTGAAAGTTTTCAATTTGCAATGTGGAAGAGCGTTCAAGAGTTTCGAAGTTGAATGTGAAATTATGAAAAGTATTCGCCATCGAAACCTTATCAAAGTTATTAGCAGTTGTTCAAATGAAGAGTTTAAAGCGTTGGTATTAGAATACATGCCTCATGGAAGTTTGGAGAAGTATCTGTATTCAAGTAATTGCATTTTGGATATTTTTCAAAGATTGAACATAATGATAGATGTTGCATCAGCTTTGGAATATCTGCACTTTGGTTGTTTTGAATTCATTGTGACTTAAAGCCCGACAATGTTGTTAGATGATACGTTGCTTATTTGAGTGATTTTGGCATCGCAAAGCTCTTAATGGGAGAAGATCAGTCTATGACTCAAACGCAAACACTTGCCACCATAGGTTATATGGCACCAGGTTTGTTCAATATAAATATTTTCTATTTCTAGTAAATTTCCTAATAAGTTATTTATGTTTCATGATCTTCATTAGATAAGGAAATTATTATTAATGATATATCTTACTATTTAAGCTTTGCAATTCATAGTATGGAAGAAGGACGAGTATCCACAAATGGAGATGTTTATAGCTTTGGGATTATGTTAATGGAAACTTTTATCGGGAAGAAACCCACAGATGAAATTTTTAACAAAGAAATGACATTAAAGCAATGGGTTAATGATTGGCTACCCATTTCCACTATGGAAGTTGTTGATGCTAATTTGCTTAGTCAGGAGGACGTACATTTTGTTACAAAGGAGCAATGTGTGTCATTTGTCTTCAATTTGGCTATGGCGTGCACTGTGGAATCTCCTGAGCAGAGAATCAATGCAAAAGAAATTGTAACAAAGCTCTTAAAAATTAGAGGCTCATTACTTAGAAATTTGGAGGCAGATGTATAAGACAATCAAATTTAAATTGATTCTGCCACTCCATTGCTTGCTATCCTTTTCAGAGACTTGAACGGTTATCCTTCATACAACTTTTGTTGATATGTTTTGTTATTGCTCTTGCTCATGTTTGTTTCTCTATTTCTTTAATTTGCATGCATATATTTTTCATTCTCTTTTATGTTTTTGTTGGTTTGTATGTAGTTTGTTTTTAGGGGTAAGGTTGATTATGTCCTCCCCTAATTAGACGTTTCCTTTTTATGTTTATTCAATAAAGCTTTTCTAATACTATCGAGGTTCATCAAAAGAAAATTTTTAATTAATTTTCTTTTCTTTGACAGGTAATGAAATTCTAATCTTCATAGTGAATAACTTCAATAATAGAGTGTAAGAGTATCAGTAGTTATGGTTGTTTTTTGAACCTGGAGTCAAGAGCAATTTAACAGCAACAAACAAGTCTCTTGTATTGTAGGTAAAATTCTTTTCATCAATCTTATTTGTCTACATGTTCTCCTATTTTCTCCATTAATCTTCGCTCAAGGTTTCATGCTTCCTCTTTGATAAAGAAAAATATTACTTGCGAATATTTCAATTTGACATAAGAGATTGTTTTGCCAACCATTTGATAAAATGGATATGAGTGGAGCTTTCAATCATTACCTCCACCAAAATCCTTACAACGCCACTTTTAAATTTTATTTTTTAAAATGCATTCAGTTTAATTTATAAAAAATAAATCCATTTGTTAAAATTAATATTTTTCTCATAAATTTCAACCTAAAAAATATATTTCTTTTAAATTTTTAATTATAAAATACATACAAGTTCTAAACTGTTATATTATTTTCTTTTTATTATATAGTTCATATCTCCATAACTCTAAACGCCTATAATTTTTTTTTAAAATATTTTTTATTTAAAATATAAATATAAAATATAAAATATAAAATGGAGTGGGTACAAAAAACTTATTAAAAGAATAATTCATTTAAGTATTTAACTGAATTTAAATTAAAATAAGAAAAAAATAAATTTATATTTTATTAGTTAAGTAATTTTCAATTGAAAAAGAGCTTTATGAGTAATATTATTGAAATATGGTTAAAATTCTTATGAATTAAACAATTTCAGATAACTACCAAAGTGATAATTATAGAGAAAATGAACTAAAGAAAACTTGAGTATAAATACTCAATGTAATTTTACATGCAAATTATGAACCAATGATCTTTAGAGCATCATAAAATTATTTTGACACAACTATTTATTTTGAAAAACTGCCAACAATGTTTAAAGTGGGATTGAAAAGATTATGCTACTTATATAAGACATGATATCTGATGGGTGTCGAAGCCAACAAAAATAAATTCCTACTCTAAATAAATTGTGTATAGTGATTGAGCAGGGTCGTGTCCACAGAGATCGGTAATTATTTAAATCCTTTTGAAACGTAAACGTAAAATGGGAATTGTTGACAATAATAAAAATCAAATTAAAATAACAAGAATGCAAATTAAAGTTGTAATTCAAATTGAGAAAGCTCGGTTGAAGGAATTAACTCACTGATTCGACATCGATCATTCGATTCAAATATAGATTATTATTACTCATGAATAGACCGGTTATAGCTCGAGACCTCTAATAGCCAATCTCTCCTTAACTATCGATAACTAAGAATGCGACCGTTGGTTATTTCCTAATCAATAGACAACCCTAGATACGATCATAGAATTTAATCAATTTGAAAAACCGGAGAGACCCAAATCCTAATCAACATATGATGATTCATTTAAATTAGATTGTTTATTCTCACAACACAACTCTCATGTTATTTGTCACAAACATTAAATTCTTTCATACGATGAATCCTTTAATTGACAGATTAAGTTGATAATTAAATAGTGGCCAATTACCTAATTAACAAACATAATCATGAAACTAATTCGGAGAATAAACAAATACCCAAAAGTAATAAAACAATTAAAGCATAAGAAAGATCTCACAAGAGTGATGAATCAAGCTTCATTATCCTTCAACCAGAAAATAAGTTTAGTTCTTCATAGAGAGAAGAGAAAAGTTAGATCTAGGGTTTCTTTCTTTTTCTCCAATCCAAATCCCCTTTTTTCACAATAGATTCCTCCCTTAAATACTCTCTCTCTCTTCTCTTTTAGAGTTCTATTTAAAATAAAATACTAATAATTGAAATATTAAATTCGTAATTAAAAAAATAGCCAAAAATACAAAACACGTTAAACTAAAAACTGCAGGTCCGCAGTTGACAGCACGCGCCCACGCCTTATCAACAAAGTTTTTCTGCCGCTCATAATTTCTTCAAGAGAACAATCATCCTTAAACATCATCTTATAGCTCAATTTTATCACCAATCAATAGAATTGCACCTACAAAAGTAAAACACAAGTAAATCACTATTATTAAATGCAAAACATCGATATTAAGGGAAGTAAACAATGCAAAACTAGTGCATAAATTGCACTCTAACAAATTCCCCCACACCAAGATGATGCTTGTCCTCAAGCATATAACTCAAGATTAATCTCAAATCTCCACTCAATTCTCATCTCAACTCATCCAAAAACAATTTTAAGCAAGCATACCTCAAGAAATTAAGTCGATCAACATTCAAGAGACAAGGATTTTAAAGCATAGAATTTCATAAGATAGAATAAGAACATTCAACCACCAAGAAGATCCATTCAAAATTCAAGTGCAAGATTTAATAGCCTCTCAATAACTTCACTCCATGCACTCAAAGTGTTTAGGTATCATTTATGCACTCAAATCAAATCAAAGAATGCTATTACCATAAGCTTGCTCATATATCACATCTCAATCCACAAAACATGAATAAAATGCAAAAATCTAAGGTCTTAAAAGGTTTGTAATGGGGTTAAATGAAAAGAAAGGTTTACGAAAGAAAAGAGATCAAAACGAAGAATGAACTCATTGAATGAACTTATGATATCAAAATGCTTATTTCTACTCAAGTCACCAAGAATGTAAACTTTTTATTCTTTTTTTCTTTTTCTTTTTTTTTTTTTTTTTTTTTTCCTTTTTTTTTTTTTTTGTTTTTTTGTTTTGAATCAAACAAAAGAAACGAACCTTACAATTTAATTCAAGCATAATGCTTGTTGATCTAATTGAAACTTTAATACAAGGTAGAAAAAGCAACAAAATATATCCAATGAGTCCAAAAATCTCCTTAAATGAGGCTCGAAAGAAGAAAAATGGTTAAGTAGCGAGAGAATTAGATGGGTAATGGTTAAGGCTCAAACAAAGGTAGCAAATAAAGGTCTTGGTGAGAAAAAGGAAAATCGAGAATAGAAAAATGGAAAAGGGTTTGTCCTTATCATTTTAATGCATAAAATCGTAATGCTTCAACATGCATAACAAAGCAAGTTCTAGAATAAACAAACTAAGATTGATATTCACATAACAAAAATAATTAGAGCAAAGTCGTTGCTCATAGCTCAAATCCTCACAAAGTTGGTAAATTTGCCATCAAATCATGTACACTCTTCAAATGAATCAACCATCGATAGTGGTGTAGAATGAAGAAGGTATGAGTGATATATAAAAGAAAAGGTAAAAATGATAAGAAGAGAAAGATGTATGTAGTAATATGAAAAGTGAAAGATAAAATGGGAGTGATGAAAGAGTATGATAGAATAAAAATAGATGTAAATAATTTGAGATAGATGGGAAAAGAGTAGTGAGAGAGAGAGGAAAAGAAAATTAATAATATATAGAAGCATACTAACTCCAAAATCATTTAAGGATGAGTAGAGTGAAAATAGATGAGTAGAGTGAAAATAATAATTCCAGACATCAATAATGCAAAAATCTCTCCCCCACACCAAGAACTGACATTGTCCCCAATGTAAGATAATCAAAGCTCACATAAAAATTAAATCGTAAGGATAAAAGATTAAAGGCAAAAACTTCCCTGAATTGTGAGCTTTGATCCTCATAACGCCTGGGCTTGGCGGAAATGGTGAGATAGTTCTTGCAAAGGCATTCTTGTCAAAAGAAAACAAATTTTTTTTTTTTTTTTTTTTTTTTTTTTAATGATGAATCACTTGAGACACTAAAAATTTCAGAAGTACTTTTCTAATAAGCACGTGGGCACGCCTTAAAACCATTTTACTTTAAAAATCACAGAAGTACTTATTAGTTAAGACGTGGGCACGCCTAATCAAAAATTTTCTTCTGACCAAAATAAGCAAACACATTATTTAAAAAAATATGAATCAAAATTAAAAGAAGATATAACAAAAACCAAAATAAATAAATCATTTGGTTGCCTCAAAAGCGCTTTGTTTTATGTCTTTTAGACACATTTACGCATCAATCTCCATAAACTCGACATCCTCCTCAATATTCAAAAAACCTTCGTAAAAGGTTTTAAGCGATGACCATTAATCTTAAAACTTTGTCGAGGTCGGACTCGAATCTCAACTCGCTACGTGAGGAAAAACATTAGTAACAATAAAAGGTCCAACCCAGCAAGAACGTAATTTACCCGGAAAAAGTTTAAGCTTAGAATGAAAAAGAAGAACTTTTTGACCAACAGAGAACTCATTTCTCAAAATCATTCTATCATGAAATGTCTTTGTTTTTTCCTTGTAAATAACTTCCTGCACTATAGGGTTAATAACATCCACAGAAAATACCGAATGTTCCTCACTAGGATATTTCATGGCATCATTCATATTGAATTCTATAACCTCTCCATCAAACTCCATAGTGAGAGTCCCTTTATGTACATCCATTTTAGTCCTAGCAGTCTTAAGAAAAGGTCTTCCTAGCAAAATTGGGATAGAATTAGAGAAGTTATCCTCTTCCATATCAAGTACATAAAAATCAGCAGGAAAAACCAACTCATTAACTTGTACTAAGACATCTTCTAATATCGGGATATGCATTAGACTAGTTGAATTATCACGTTTTAATGGACCAACATTCAAAGATGAATAAATAGAACATGACATTAATAAGCTCCAGATCTAACATAGCCTTTTCAACTTTGACATTACCAATTTTTGCGGATAGTAAACATACCGGATCCGCACTTGGGAGGTAGTTTCTTTTGGAGAACCCACAAACATTCTCCCCATATGAACCTTTTCATCTCCTCTTAATTTTCTCTTGGGGTGCATAGTTCATAAGGACTTTAGCATATCGAGGTATTTGTTTTATAGCATCTAATAAAGGAATATTTACCTCAACCTTGCGAAATGTCTCGAGGATGTCTTTCTTTCTCCTCCTTGGATTTTAAACCGCTTGGAAAAGGAGGAGGTATCACAATAGGTGGGGTTTCGCCTCACGGTGGGTTGTGCATCTTGAGATTCGAGGCATCAATTCATTCTTCAAGCTCATCTTCTACGTCACTTTCTTTAGGCTCTTGCAACTCCTTCCCACTTTAAGGATAGACTAACGTTTTGCTTTGGATTCACCCTCAGTGAAGGCAATCTTCCTAATACTGAGACTCCAGGCATAGTCGCCAATTGACTCATTTGGTTCTCCAAGTTCTGAATGTTGTACTCTTTGAAATTGTTGAGTATTAGTGCAAGCGATTTAACAATTTCTTCAAGAGATATGACTTGGAGGTTATGGAGGTGTTGGTTGTCTCTTGTGGAATGGGCTAAATGTGAACTTGGATGATCCTTCCATCCGATCAGATTGTATGTTTGTGCATAAGGATTACCTCCTCCGAGGCATGCTTGGAAATCCTCCAACTACATTGGCTTGTTCAACGGGTTCTTTAGTGTAGGACACATATCAGTTGAATGACCCATATTGTAACAAATGCCACAAGTCTTCACCGCTGTACATTGCCTACAACAAACTTTTCCACAAGAGAAGTAAGTTTATCTAAACGTTGTTCAACGTAAGAAATATTTACCTCATTCACCTTGAAGTAGGATCTGCCGCTAAATTGTTGTGTTGCGTATTTGATATCAACTCCCTTGCTTGAGTAGGGTCTTGTTCACTAACACGCCCACTATCTATCATACTCTTATCCATCAATGTCCTTCGTAAAAATATTGAATAAGAAGTTGATCGAAATCGATCGAGGACAAGCGGCACACAATTGTTTGAATCGCTCCCAATACTCATACAAAGTCTCCCCAGGAAGTTGTCTGATCCCACAAATATCTTTTCTGATGTTGGCAGCTCTTGAAGCAGGAAAGTACTTCTCGAGGAACTGCTTCTTCAAACCATTCCACGTAATCGATCCAGGAGGCAAGTAGTACAACCAATCTTTAGCTAGCCCATCTACGAGAAGCGGAAAACGCAGCCAATCGCTCTTCAACACGCCTTGTGGTCTCATACTTGAACACACAACATGAAACTCCTTAAGATGTTTATGAGGATCTTCACCTGCAAAACCATGAAACTTGGGTAATAAATGAATAAGACCAAACTTTAATTCAAAATTTACCTCCAAATCTACATATTGAATGCAGAGTGGTTGCTAATTCAAGTCTGGTTCTAATTCTCTAAGAGTTCTTCTACGGTGCAGTCTATCCATCACTTGTTCTTACGAATCACTAGATGATTCAACTAAATCAGGCACCGTATCTGTTTCAGAAAGCAAAGGCGATGAGGATCGTTGCTTAGCTCTTGTCTCAATTTGTCTTCTCAATTTCAGGATCAAACGAAAGTGTACCTGTACGAGAAGAACGAACCATACACCAAGTAAAACGTAAAAAGGATTAAATAAATGACACCAATCCCCGGCAACGGCGCCAAAATTTGATGGTTATCGAAGCCAACAAAAATAAATTCCTACTCTCAATAAATTGTGTATAGTGATTGAGCAGGGCCGTGTCCACAGAGATCGGTAATTATTTAAATCCTTTTGGAACGTAAAATGTAAAATGGGGGAATTGTTGACAATAATAAAAATTAAATTAAAATCACAAGAATGCAAATTAAAGTTGTAATTCAAATTGGAGAAAGCTCTGGTTGAAGGAATTAACTCAGCTTGATTGATTCGAATATAGATTATTATTACTCATGAATAGACCGGTTATACTCTCAATAGCCAATCTCTCCTTAACTAGTCGATAACAAGGTACGACCGTTGGTTATTTCCTAATCAATGAGACAACCCTGAATACGATCATAGAATTTAATCAATTGACCGAAAAACGGAGAGACCCAAATCCTAATCAACACATATGATGATTCATTTAAATTAGATTGTTTATTCTCACAACACAACTCTCTGCTATGTTATTTGTCACAAACATTAAATTCTTCATACGATGAATCCTTTAATTGACAATAGATTAAGTTGATAATTAAATAGTGGCCAATTACCTAATTAACAAACATAATCATGAAACTAATTCAGAGAATAAACAAATACCCAAAAAGTAATAAAACAATTAAAGCATAAGAAAGATCTCACAGTAGTGATGAATCAAAGCTTCATTATCCTTCAACCAGAAAATAAGTTTAGTTCTTCATAGAGAGAAGAGAAAAGTTAGATCTAGGGTTTCTTTCTTTTTCTCCAATCCAAATCCCCTTTTTTCACAATAGATTCCTCCCTTAAATACTCTCTCTCTCTTCTCTTTTAGAGTTCTATTTAAAATAAAATACTAATAATTGAAATATTAAATTCGTAATTAAAAAAATAGCCAAAAATACAAAACACGTTAAACTAAAAACTGCAGGTCCGCAGTTGACAGCACGCGCCCACGCCTTATCAACAAAGTTTTTCTGCCGCTCATAATTTCTTCAAGAGAACAATCATCCTTAAACATCATCTTATAGCTCAATTTTATCACCAATCAATAGAATTGCACCTACAAAAGTAAAACACAAGTAAATCACTATTATTAAATGCAAAACATCGATATTAAGGGAAGTAAACAATGCAAAACTAGTGCATAAATTGCACTCGAACAATATCATTTAAGACGGCTTACAGATTATGAGAAATCTATTGATCTTACAAATATTTAATATGTTAATCAGACGGGTCTAGCTGCCTTTCACCCGCTGGAAGGTACAACTTATTTTGTCTTCTAGTGTTGTGGCCGTTGGATATTTGAGAAGTTGATCTATCGGTTCTTGTTCGGCAGCGTGAAATTGAATTTCAATCGGCAACCGTTTCATGAACTTTGCGGGAGACAATTACCTACAAAAATATTTTTAAAAAAAAAAATAATTTTTCCCTTTCATCAGCCGCCGCTGCCACCCACAACCCCTTAATATCATCATCACCATCCCAATCCTTAGCCGCCATCCACAAGCTCTAACAACCACCATGACCGCCATCACAACCACCACTCCTCACAACCCTAGCCACCCCTACAAATGACTGTATTTTACGTTTGAGCATTGAATGAATGGATGAGTGCTAATCCATGCAAAGACTTCCATGCATGCACAATGAATGCTAAATCTAAGGTATAGTAAAATGTCAGCAAGCTTGGCCCAAATTATCAAGCTGGTTTGGTGGCTCTTAGATTTGTTCATCCGGATTTTGGACCATTTTCCTTGACAATGAGAAAAGCTCCAAGATCTGTAAATTGAAGACTCATTGAAAGCTCCAAGTTTCAGGTAACTCTTGTGTTGTGTGCTCGGAGCATTCTCTATTGTATTTTTTTTGTTTGTTAATTGTCAATTGTTTTAAACTCTATTCTGAACAGAGCATAAAGGGGTTCACTTATCTAATTATGTCTTTTATGCTTTAAGCTCACTTGATTTCATCTTTTCCGTCACCTTTGTTAAAGTTGTATATGTTGGAGTATTAGGTTCATCATAAGGATCATATTATGGCTAAGGAAGGAGCACACTTTATCAGCTACACTCAAGTGTAGCAGAGAATTTGGATTCAAGACTGTTAGAAGGTTGTTACAGATGCAGGGCTGTTGCTGTGTAATTGTATGCCATGCTCGCAAGTGCGCTCTAACAGATTGCTAAGCTGGCACCGGATGTTTTAAGCTACTATTAGTAATTAGTCTAGAGTGTATCATATGTTTCTGTTACTTCTAATACGAATTTTCTCTATTCCTTTTTCTTTCACTTTCTCTTCCATTTTCATGATCGCCAAACACCATCAATCCATGATTTTCTAGAGTATTAGCCGTCTATTTCTACATACATAGAATTGCTGTTTTAAGAAACGAAGTACTTTGTCCTGTCACCCGTGGTCTCCTCGTTTATCGACTTGTGAACTGGGCTAAATAAAGGGCAAATAAGATATTAGACCAGTTGGCCTAACGTGACAAGTTCTGGAATTGATTGCCTCTTTCTTTTCTCCACAAATCTTTAGTTAATTTTTATGAAAAAAGAAAATTGGGTAGCGATTACATTAAATAAAAGAAAAATAATTTAAAAGTACAACACTTTAATAATCTCATTCCCAATCATATCGTTGAAACGTCTTGCTTCATATTGTTCTTTTTTTTTTATTATTAATTGGCCTAAATATTGTATTTTTGTCAGGAGTCTTGCAATGCTGCGTAACACCGTAAGTAAGAAGAAACGTGTCTAAGGTTGCCACGTGTTGTCTCAACATATGTGTGAAAACCGAATTAACCAGTTTGCGTTCGACAACAAAGGAAAGTACTTCTTGTTGCTGACCGGTTGCTAAGTATTTCAATACCTCCACCAAAATCTTTATAACACCCTTTTTACTTTTATTTTCTGAAATACACTCAGTTTTATTTGTAGAATATAAATCTATTTATTAAAATTAATCATCTTTCCAGAAAATATCAACCTAAAAAATATATTTTTTAATTTTATTATAAAATACAGATAAATTCTAAACTAATAAATAATTTCTTTCTTATTATAAAATTTATATCTCTATAAATCTAAACTCATTTAATTTTTTAAAATTATTTTTTAAATTTAAAATATAAATATAAAAATATAAAATGAAGTGAGTATAAAAAGTTTTGTTAAAGAATAATTTATTTAAACACTTAACTGAATTTTAATTTAAAATCAGAAATAAATTAATTTATTTTTAATTTTTAAATAATTTTCAATTAAAAAAGAGCTTTATGAGAAATTTTCAGTGTGTCAAAAGGCCTACTTAATGGACTGGATCCCGACTCATTAATTTTATAACCCGACTTACAATCCGACTCATTATTCACGGAGATTAATTTTCTATTGCATAAGGCACAATATTTACTAAGCAATTTATCGGCAATAAAACATGTATATTATAGTAGTTTGTAATAAAATTGGAAGAAGACATCACGTACGAATTGGATTTATCTCATGAAATTTGATTAACGAAAGTGTATGAAAATATATAAAGAAAATAGTAAAAACAATTGTTGTGTAAATGCTGTATAGGTGATATATTACTTTTATAATCCATCAAGGTACATTTGATTTTAATGATGAGACTAATACAAATAAATCCATGTATGTCAATGCTAGATGGTTCCATATTAAACTTGTGAAGTGTAGAAAACAAGCGGGATTCGTAAAAAATATTTTAGATAACACCACTGAAAAGTTATAAAAATATTTTTTTAAAAAAGAAATACATGCTCGAGACACCAAGACCGACACGCACAAACTCACACATGTTAGGAAATTGGTGGGTGCAGCAGGACCGCAGCTAAAATGAAATTGGAAATAAAAATAAAGAACAAGCACAAAAGAGAATACCAGAAATTACGTGGATTTAGTTTTAATATTTCACTAGTGAGATAAGGATTACAAGTATTGTAATATTTTAGCTCACTACCCAAAACCCCAATACACCCAATCTCTCACTCACTAGACACTCAAGAGTTTATTAAACTCTTAAAACTCTCAACACTCAAAGAAAGCAATGCTTCTCTCTCGATGGAATTGGATAATTAAAACCAAATGAAGAGCTCCCTTTATATAGCCAAAATTGGCTTTTAAAATATTATTATATTTTATACCGCCTTTGATTTTTTCTTCATTCTTCTTCCTCTTTTGCAGCTGCCAAAGTCTTCTTTCTTCCTCAACAATTTCGGCATTTTCAATCTTCAAAGCCGTGTGCAAAAAACTTGTTTATTCAAAGCTTCTAGATGCATTCAAAGCTTCTAGATGAATGCCAATATTGACAACACATTTACATATTAATTGAGGGAAAAATGATATTCTGAGTAATATTGTTGACATATGATTAAAATTCTTTTTAATGAAACATTTTCGTAAAAATACTAGTGATATTTGTAGAGAAAGTAGAATGAAGTGAAAAAAACTTGAATATAAATGCTCCAATATAATTTTTCCCATGCAAATTATGAACTAGTGAACTTTAAAGCATCATAAAATTGTTTCAACATAAGTAATTAGTTTGAAAAATTGCCAATAATGTTTAAAGTGGGAACGAAAAGATTATACTATATGAGACACGATATTATTATTTTTTTTTTAAAAGAAACTTCCATTAAACCGAAGAAGAGAATAAATACATCAACTGTGAAGGGTAAGAACCCATCCAAACAACATTTTCACATTTCTCTAATGCTAACTTAGCTAGAGAGTGGGCAATGGCATTACAAGATCTATGAGTATAATTAATGCTAACTAGCTCAAAATTCCTCATTAAGTTTTGAATCTCCGAAATTATCCAAAAGATCTCAGAATTGCCGCCTTGCTTGTTGTTAACTAACTTGACTACGCTTTGAGCGTCTGATTCAACAATTAAAGCCTTTGCACTTGCATTCCTAGCAATCTATAAACCCCATTCCAAGGCTTCTGCTTCAGCAAAGGAAACATCTCCATGAAATTTCGAAATCTTGATTGCAGCTGCTATGACATTCCCCCGAGACACGATATTATTTAAGACAACTTACAAATTATGGGAAATATATTGATCTTACAAATAATATTTAATAAGTACAAATTTCAAATTAAATAATAAACCCTTAATTTCCTTTTAATCATAATTATGATCTTAATAATTAAAGTCATTCAATCTTAATCACTTTTTCATTTTTTAAAACTATCTAAATGACATCGAAAACTCTACTCAATATTAATTTATTCGAATGTTCTGTTTCAAAATAATTGAAAACTGTAAATGAAACAAATGCTTGCAATCACAAATGGCCTAAAATGGGATTTTTATTTTTTATTTTATTATTTAAAATAAGACTATCAATTATTTCCATGGTCATCTTATTTTCTAAAATAACTAAATGGAATCTTACAGAATTAAAGTGCTTGACTTCTTCATACATTGCTTGACTTCTTTTTACAGAATTCTAAAGTGAAAAAGGAAATTAAGAAATTAAATACTTTTCATGCGAGTGGAGAAGATTGGGTAGCGATTACATTAAATAAAAGAAAATTAATTTAAAAGTACAACACTTTAATAATCTCATTCCCAATCATATCGGTACAAAAATTCTGTAGATTTATTGAATAACTATTGATTTTACTTTGGTAATTTCTTTCTAAAAGTGAGGTAAACATTTTTATTTTCTTTGCATTCGAGCTTTCTTTCTTTTGCGCTGGCCTTCACTTTTGACCGTATTTCATTGGGCACATTCAATCTGAATCTTCTGCAAGTTTGTGGCAGTTTTGTTAATTACGAACATTTGTAGGATTTTATGTAGATGATACTTTTATATACATTTTTCTTTTCTTTTTTTCTTCGGTGAACAAATTAAAAATTTAGTTTTTGTAATCATGACTAGTGAAATGAAAATAGTCCTCATTTCAAGGATTGACAAAAACGTTGTACTCATACCGATTAATGGGGAACTAATTTCGTCCTCTTAAAAAAGAATTATTTGCAGCGTGGTAATTCGGAGATTTCTGTATTATATAGCCAAACCTAAGTGATGAGAAAAATGAGAAATAATTTGGAGGGAAACAAAAAAACTAATTCAAGTTAAAGACCAGGAATTTGTGTTCCTCACAAAAACAATAATTCAAGCCTCGCAATAATTTTTTTGATTTATTTAAAAAAAAAGTTGTTTTCCTCACAAAACATTTCAACGTCTATTCTCTCGTACAGGGGAATATCCTTCACCCTTTGGCGTATCCCTGGGGCAATGTAAGTTGACTTTACATTAAAACAAAAAATAATTACAATCACATAATTACAATTATCATCACTGATTTGTATAATTTTCAGGACTAGTAAATTATCCCAATTTTTAAAAAACATAATTACAATTATCGATCGAACACCACTAATTCCAACAATTCATCCAAGTTTTTCAACTTTTTAGATATTTGATATATGTCATGTTTTAACTTGGTACGAGAAAAAAATTATAGAATATTTTTTTTTCAAATTAGTGGAATTATTTTACGATAAAACTATCACAATCACATTTAAAAACATTCTTTAAATTTTCACTATTTCTACTGTTATTCTTTAAACTTTTTTCTGAACAGAGCATGGAGGGTCGCTTATCTAAATATGTTTTCTGTGCTTTCACTTCACTTGATTCATCTTGTCCCTCTTTTATAGCTTCTATCTCGTGTGAGCTTAGAACCTGCAACTCGTATTTTACGTTTCTGTTACTTTCTCTTTCATTTTCCCGACTCCCAAACACCATCAGTCCTTGATGTTATAGAGTATTAGCTGTCTATTTGTACAGACATAGAGCTACTGTTCCCACTGTAGATCTTCAGATGGTTAGCTCACTATTGTTTGAATATTAAAATTAATTTGTTAAATAAATAAAGAAAACAAGAGACAATTGCCATATATATTCCATATTAATTAGTCACCGTCCGATTGTCTCCACTTCCATTGACTCTGTTGATTCATGCTTTCATGAAGTGAAACGCTTAACACTCTGTTCTGATCCGCAGGAGAGGAGGAAAAACATAATTTTATTATTTCATTCCTGACACACGCAAAGAGCTTTCTTAATTGATGAATGTGACATGAAGCTCTATAAATAGTTTAATTTGTAAAATTGTTAAAATTTGTTAAATTTCATTTAATTGATGAATGTGACATGAAGCTCTATAAATAGTTTAATTTGTAAAATTGTTAAAAATTTAAATTTCAAGTAAGGTAGATAAATGATTAACTTTTTTCGATATTTAGATAATTAACATGTGTCATGTAACTATGAGTGAATGATTGAAATTTTTGAAGTGCGAATCCATTTACAAGTTACGACTTGTCTTATTTCTCATTTTACTTAATTTTCATAAATTTAAGGTCTACTACAAACTTCTAACAAATTAAAATTTAAAACGATTAATTAAATGCTCGACAAAATTTAGCTTATAAATGTTCCCGACCACATGATGAATGTACTTAAAACATCCTAATTGGTCGCTAATTGATTGGTTGTTATTTTTTCAATTTCTTTTTATATATCTTTGAAGCTTCTAGTTTCATAACATGTTATTTACAATTCGTGTAAATTATTATTTTTTAAATATTAGAGCAACAACCAGTATAAAAATAAAATGCACTCATTTAATGGAAATTTTTCTAGATGCTTCAATGGCAGAATCTCATTGGTCTATAACTCTCAATAAATGTTTCTGGATGATTCAAGATTCAATTTCAAACCAATGCCGAACAAACAGTATAAACCTTAATAAGTCTGTGGGTGTAGCCCAACAAACCTACTTCCGGGTGACCGAATAACCATCTCTTACGTCGGAATTTAAACTTAAACAAAGCTACATCCCACGTGTCCCCACTTTCTTCATATTTCCAAAAAAATCCCTACCAGACCCAGATAATCACCTTAACTTTTCTCGTATAAATAGAGAAGACGACGACGATTCCTGCAAAGCCAGGTGAGTCACGTGAACGTTACGGCCATGGGACATTGGAATTGGATCAAACCACCGGAATGCACAGCAAAATTAACCCGAATAAACTAAATTAGATCCAACAAATTGAATCAGTTTGGTGTCACTCAGAAAACAAATAAATATATAAAACAACACAATTATCACATTAATGGGGCACTGTTAAATTCATTCAGTGGATACTTTTTTTTTCTCATTTTCAATGAAGGCTTAATATGAAAAACAATTTGTCCCATAGAGCACTGTTTAAGTCATTCAATGAAAATGAATACGTCTATAAGAAACAATTATTCCCCTGTTTATTTGACACGCAAAGAACTTTCTTACTCATCTCGATCGGTGACCAAACCTTTAACATTTGTTGAAATTCAGTTAATTGATGAATGTGACATAACTCGATAAATCGTTTAATTTGTATAATTGATAAAAAATTTAACGTAAACATACGAGCTTTCTTTCTTTTACTCTCTATTTCATGGTTATTCAATTTCAATCTTCTGCAAGTTTTGGCCGTTTTATTATTTACGAAATTCTCTAGGATTGCATTAGATTATACTTTTACATGCATTTTTTCTTCTTTCTCTTTTTTTTTTTTTTTTTTTGGTAAACATATTATTTTATCATCTATCACTATAAGAATGAAATGAAAATAGTTCTCATTTAAAGTATTGACAGCAATGTTATACTCAATATAACGGATAAAGCACGCAAATTAATTGAAAGCTCATAGAGTTTCCATATTAGCTGAACCTAAGTGATAAGTGTTTCCTTATGAGCCATGATTTGGGGAAAAAAACCAATTCAAGTTAAAGATCAGAAAAGTGTGTCCCTCACGAATACAACAATTCAAGCCAGCACTACAACAAATATCATCTTTAGTAGCATTAAATTGTAGCACTTTTTTTTAAAATGCTACAAAATGTCATTCTATTGTAACATTTTGTAAAAAAATGCTACTATTAACTACTTAATGGTTACATTTTATTTTTTAATAGATATAACATTTAATTTGTAACACATAATAAATGCTATGCTTAATTTTTAATAATGTAGCACTTTATAAATGTTACAAATTTATGTTACATTTAATAAAATTCATATGGTAGCATTTTAGAAGAGCTATGTTTAACATTTAATAATATAGCATTTTGGAAAAGCTGCAATATAAACATTAATTTAGTAGCACACCAGAAATGCTACAAAAAAAAAGAGAGAAAAATAAAGCGGGAATCTAGATCTACCGCCAAACAAAAAAATGAATTTCTCAAATTAATTCTAAAATCCTTTTGCCTCTCTCTCAGCTTTCACCTAACAGCCAAAGTCAAAGCTTTTGTTTTCTTCTCTCCTCAATCCGTCTCTCTCTAGTCTTCACACATCAAAGCAAGTAAAGTCCTAATCCCTCAAAATTTCCTTAGAAATCATATAACATAATCATCCTTTAACTTG
The DNA here is from genome assembly GCA_030448925.1 of Citrus cavaleriei. NCBI lineage: Eukaryota > Viridiplantae > Streptophyta > Magnoliopsida > Sapindales > Rutaceae > Citrus > Citrus cavaleriei. The sequence goes on along the minus strand of JAUJEN010000382.1, from coordinate 29,520 downwards.
TTGAGCAATTGAATCTCCAAATGACTTGAGTTTGACAGAAGAAATTGATGGGTCCCAAAAACTGGTTTCACGAAGGTAATTCACAATTTTTGCTTTTGAGTTTTTAATTTTTTGTTATAATTGTTCTTTTGTTTCCAATTTCTCTCCTAAAATTATTGATATCATTAATTTTTAACTTTTGTGTTGAATTGTGAATTTGGATTTTTTAGAAAATTAATTGAAGATAACCTTTTTTTTTTTTTTGGTTGGATTTGATATGATAAAATAATGCCTCCCAATTGAAGAAGACCCAACTCCTACATGGCTGCACCTCTAGCTTTTGGCCAACCGCACACTGACCCAGTTTTGTAACCTCACCAAAAACAGAGGTTTGTGTTTTGCCATTTTCTTTTCAAATTATTATTATTATTATTATTATTATTATTATTGCTTATTTGTTTTTCTCTTGCTATCTTTTTAAAATTCTAAACTTTTTGTTTTGTGATTTTTTAGTTACACTAGTTTCTCAGAATATATCATTGAGTTTTTTCTTTTTAATTTTGTTTTACTTTTTTTTAGCATATTATTCTTGTAATCGTAGTACTAGATATATATTTAATGGTGGTTAATATTTTTTCTAAGAGCAAAACACAATTATATTTTTTTGAATTCATATGTGAAGATAAAAAAAGGCCATGAAGATCAAGAATTTTTTGCAGTGTTGAAGGCAACTTGAAGATATAGTACTAGATTTGTTTTCCCTAATTTTTTATCATTAGAAAATATACAAGTATGACACAAATATACTTATCATTGTGTCTAATTTTAATAATTGGATGTTCACATATTATTACATAATTGAATTAGATGAACGATGAATTGTATGTATAATTAGTAGCCTTTAAAAATATTGAGAATAAAATACATTACAAGTATCAATTTTCTATCTTCAATAACCTTACAAAGATGCCATGGTAGCCACTTATAAATTATCGTATGGCGTTTTCTAATAGCCATAGAATGTTACATATATGCAATAAATTTGTCAACAATAGCATTTTTTTGTGCTGTAAATATAATATGGTAGCACTTTCCGGATGCTATACATAAGAGAATGATAGCATTTCTACAATGTAATAATCAATGATTACATAGCTTTTTTTAAATGTTATGTATAACAGTTTGTAGCATTGAATGAATGCTATCAAATGCCAAGACTTTTAGTTACATGGGCTAACTTAGCATTGCCTAAAATGCTACCATTTGCTTTCGGTAGCATTTTTCAGATGCTACTATACATACTTTTTCTTGTAGTGCAGGCATTTATCAAACGCATGACAGAGACGCTTCAACATGTTGTCTCATGGAAAGAAATCCTTCAGTCTCTGACGTAATACTTGGGGCAACGTAAATTGACTTTACATTGAACGAAACACTGGCCACAAACATTATCAAAATTAAATTGATCGGTTTAACGTAAGTTTTTCTTCAAGAACGAATGCCAAGAGCTCAAGAAAGTACTATCCATTAGACACGTTAAGAATTACTTTTCTTTTCATAATAAATTAGATTGAGTTAATAATATTTGCCTGTGTGAAATGAATAATCAGTTTAGTGTCACCCCATTATTAATTTGTGACTGTCCGATTGTCTCCTTTTTCATTGACTTTGCAACTGTGACTTCTGAACCGGGTTAAGAGTTGACAAAAATGTTAATGTTAATATGTTATAACTCATAAAACACGCATAATTAATTAATGGCCCACCAATTTCTTCTTCTCAAAAGAGAATTTTTGCAGGAGATTGAAAAAGGCTAATTCATGTTAAATATCTTAGATGAGTGTCTATCACGGATACAAGTCAAACCACGATTTTTCTTGTTATACTATTCATTTGCACTTGTGAATCCTTGAATTATCAAATGAATAGCAACAACACTTCAATATCTATTGTTACACGGAGACAAATCCGTTCTCTCTTTGATGTACTACTTGGCAATATACATTGATCTTTCATTAAAACAAGCTTTCTCATATTGTTGAGAAAACTCACGTTAAACTATCAATTTAATCATTTATTAAACGGATATTTGGTTTGATTCATTTTATTCATTTAGTAGAATTAATAAAGCAGAATCGAATCGAATCAGATTCATTTATTCATTACGAATCCACGAATTGAATCGAATCAAATTCATTTACAATTCGTTTAGAAAATATAATTGATAAACAAAATTAAACAAAATAAAATATAAAAAAGCCGCAAATTTAATACCACTTCCTACACCATATTCCTAATTAGCTAGGGATAGTCTACCATGCAATGGCTGCTGTCTTAATTAAATAAAATATGTGCTTTTATACGCCCTCTCAAAGAATATCGATCTCCTCAAGACTTTACATATTTGTTTTTGAATATAAACACTTGTTCACTTCTACATATTTTTTTTTAGCTACATCCATAGAATTGCTCTAGCCTCTACGTTGGACATAGCTGCTGTCTTAATTAAATAAAATATGTACTTTCATACGCCCTCTCAAAGAATATCGATCTCGTCGAGGCTTTACAAGCTTCGGTGGGATCTTTAGAAAACGTCTCGACGACTCAAAAGACTACACTCCCACTTTCAAAAGTGGCACGATTTGAACTTATCCTGCCAACCTTCTAGAAGAGTAGTGATAAACTTCAAGATCTTTCTTTTAATTTTGTCCCTTTTAACATTTTAGTTTCAGGTAAGGACCAATCACTTGGACACTTCAATTTTACTTTTGGACCTTTCTTATAATGACAATACCCTCTATCCCGCGGTCTTTCGTTTATTGACTTGTTACTTGTGAACAGGACTAAATAAAGGGCACATAAGATGTTGGGCCAATGGACCCAACGTCACAGATCTTGAATTGATTGCCTCTTCTTTTCTCCACAAATCTTTGCTTAATTTTTATGTTTCCTCAACTTTTTTCCCCCCTTTTGTGCTAAAATTATTTTTCTGATACTTTATGCAAAAAATATGATGAAAATGAATTAGTTTAGAATATCAATAAATTTTTATTACATTCAAGATAAGGACAACTACTCTTAGCTCACTTTTATGAAATTCGTTACTAGAAATTTGTATAAAAGTCGTGGGCTTATTTAGAAAAAAGAAAAAAATTACATTCTATTTTCCAATTACTAAGGTCAGCCTTAACGTATGCCGGTCTTTTTCTCCTCTACTTTCTAGAAATTTTGGTTTCACTATAAAAACTCGGTATATAACAAACTTATGAGTGTTCTTGCATTACCAAGCCAATTAAGCACGCTTACAATCTAAAATACTCTCATCTCATGGAAAGAGTTCATTCTCTCAGGATGATGAGCCTATTTCTCCTACTCCATTGTTTGATTATTATTTCCTTATTTATCGCAGCAACAACAGCCAACACAAGTTCTACTATCACAGACCGAGATGCTCTGTTAGCCCTGAAAGCTCACATAACTCATGATCCGACCAATTTCTTGGCCAAGAATTGGAACACAAGTACTCCTGTCTGTAATTGGACAGGCGTCGCTTGTGACATCGATAGCCATAGAGTCACAGTCTTGAATATTTCAAGCTTAAATCTCAGAGGCACCATCCCATCTCAACTTGGGAATCTTTCTTCTCTGCAATCACTCAATCTCAGTTGTAACCGACTTTCTGGTTCCATTCCCTCCGCCATCTTCACCATATACACACTGAAAAATGTTAGTCTCGGTAAAAATCAGCTCTCTGGGCAAATTCCTACAAATATTTGTAGTAATCTTCCTTTTCTTGAATTTCTTTCTTTGTCCCTAAACATGTTCCATGGCGGAATACCGTCCACTCTATCAAATTGCACACATTTAAGAATCTTAAGTTTGGCATACAATGATTTCTCGGGAGCCGTACCTAGAGAAATCGGTAACTTGACCAAACTTAAGGTATTATATATTGGCGCGAATAGACTCCAAGGTGCGTATGATCATGGAGTTTAATTATAAAAATTGTTCCATGAGTTGTAATATGAATAATGTTCCATAATACACTTCTGAGCCCGAAATCCTTTCCTTTCCTCCTTGACTCTCCTATCGTCGAGCTAAGTGACTCTGTCATGCCGCTTCAAGTAATACAAACGTTGATTAATTTGCAGGAGAAATTCCTCGAGAGTTTGGCAATCTTACCGAATTGGAGCAGTTTTCGTTACCAACAAACAATCTCCAAGGTATGATTTTAAACTTTTTGCAATTTTATTCTAGCTCTGCTTGCTTCTGTATTCATTCGTTTGTTCATTAATTATGCTATGATTTATTGTTTTTCTTTCTGATAGAGATAAAGCTCCATGTCTCCCCTCACTCATTTCGTTCTTTGATTTATGCAGATAAAAAAAAAAAAAAATGTTTTGTAATTTTCTTTTGTCATATTGCCACTTCCCTTTTGAAGCTCCCAATTAAGTCGATGAAAATGAATGATGCTTCATTCGTATTCTTGTCAGCCTAATTCTTATATAATTGAAGAGTAAATTGTTATTATGATATTCGTCAGCCAATAAATTCTTTTTTTTTTCTCAAGATATGAGTGATCAAATTGTTTGCGCATATATAATTTTACTTAATTTGCAGGAGGTATTCCACAGGAATTGGGGAATCTTGCAAAATTGGAGATTTTACAGCTGTTCCAGAATAACTTGACCGGTAACCATCTTTACTATATATATATGAGACATCTTCCGCTTCTTAATTAAAAGATTTCAAGTCTCTCATTATAAATTCTCATATGAGGATATGTCATTACTACAATCTAACATTATTCCCTTTTTTATTAGAAATTAGTTTGTGTTAATTCAAAATTTTGTAACATTTAAAAAAAATTAAAAACACGTGGAATAAATGATCAATCTTTCTTCTTTATTGAATTTGGATTTCTCAAAAATTATCTTGACAAGTATACTTCACTAATGATATGCATGTGTGACAACTTCATAAAATATTTTACATGGAGTCACCAATTATCTTTAAATAATTGGAGATGCCATCAGTGATACATAATTTCTTAACAAGCACCATATCAAAAGAAATCAATAATTTTATTAATCTTCAAGAGTTACATTTTCACTGCAATTATGACATAAATTTTTAGTCATCAATCGCATAATATTTTATCTTAACGGATGATGTTCGTCTTGAATTTATAATACCTTGAAGGTTAGTAGCTTTGAAACTAAGAACTGTTCATTTGCTAAAAGTTAACTTAGTATTTAAGTTTTTCAATTGAAAATTTTGAAAAAGTCTTGAGAACGCCCTCCTTAGTATTTCTGATAAATATGAAAAATAGGCTAGAAGAAATATTGTTGGGTGTGCTTATTCTACTTGGGCTTTGGGCTTGATTACAAGGTCGAGCACTTACACCTGTCATAATAATAGGCTTTTACTGTCACCACACGTTTAATAATTTCTTAACCTTCCGAATTAAGTTATAGCAATTTATATATAAATAACTAAAGCATACTAATGCTAGCACAAAGTACTCATGACTTAGGCTTGCTGTGTTACCTATTACACACGGTCGAACACTTACATCTGTTAGAATAACAATAGCATCCGCGGATCGACTATCAGTGATCAAATTGTTTGCACATATGTAATTTGCAGGAGCAATTCCACGGGAGTTGGGAAATATTACAGGATTGGGCATCTTAGCGCTCTCTGATAATTTTTTAACTGGTATCATTCCTTCATCTATCTACGAATTGCTTTTCTCTATTAAATTTGGAACTGTCATTTAATAACTGAACAGGTAACTTCCCTTACAAAATGTCTGTGTGGCATGTTTTGCTACTAAATTAAAATATTTCACGTCTCTCATTATAAATTCTCATAGGCGGATGTATTGTTACTACTATTTAACATTATCTCATTTTTTTATTAGAAATTAATCTGTGTTTATGCAAAAAAATTTAGCATCTAAAAAAAGTATAAAAACACGTGGAATAAATCGAAAATCTTTCTTCATTCTTTGAATTGGTTCTCAAAAATTATCATGAGAACTTCATAAAATATTTTACATGGAATCAGTAATTATCTTTAAATAGTTGGAGATGCCATCACTAATAAATAGTTTCTTAAAAAGCATCATACTAAAATAATTCAATAATTTTAATAATCTTAAAGGGTTACATCTTCACTACAATTATGACATAATTTTTTATCTAAATATATTTTTAGTCATCAATCGCATAATATTTTATCTTGACGGATGATGTTCAATCTTGGAATTTAAAATATCTTGAAGGTTAGTAGCTATGAAAATTAGAAATTTTTTATTTGCTAAAAAATTAACTTAGTATTTAAGCTTTTCAATTGGAAAATTTGAAATAAATGTTGAGGCCCTCCTTAGTATTTCGGATAGATATGGAAAATAGGCTAGAAAAAATTATTTTACTGAAATAATAGTTAAAAATAGAGGAGAAGTACTCATGACTTAGGCTTGCTGTGTACTTTTTTTACTTGGGGTTCGGGCTTGATTACACACGGTCGAATACTTACACAACTCCCCCCACATAGGGTTTTACTTTCATCCCACATTTGATAATTTCTTAACCTTCCCAATTAGATTATAGCAATTTATAAATAAATAAATAACCAAAGCATACTAAAGCTAGCATTGATGGATGGATGAGTGGTGTCAAAAGTGTATCTGTTTTTATGTATTATTGTTCCCTGATACAAATTTGAATAATGGAAAATATAAATTTAATACTTTATTTAATACTCTGTTAACATTTTATCTATATATAATAATTAAACTGAAACTCGTACTTCAAAAAAATTTTGGTTACGCATATTCATTTCATGATAAAAAAATGTCTATTTACACTAATTTACCATTATCAATCAAATGCTTTGAGACAAATAATCGAATTTATATTAGTATATTTAAAATACTTGCATTTATTATATTTTGAAAAAAAAATATTTGTAATTATTTTAAACCATTGAATTCAAATTTTCTTAGTTATTAAAGTCAAAGGGTACAAATGTATAATAGTCAAAAACAGATTTGTATGATCATTTTTCAATGTATAAATTTTCTTAGTTAGTAGGAAATTAAAAATGGTCAATTTACTCATAAATAAATTTAGTGTTTAGCATTTCAATTTTGGAAAACTTGAACTAAATGTTGATAACTTCGAATCCATCGAGCCGAGTTTCGCTTCCTTGTCACACAGACCCATTCGAAGTTCTATTCGAATTGAGTTTCCAAGTGCTTAGAAAAAGCTTTTCTTTTCCATGTCGCTATAATTTATTCACAAAAGAGTTGATTAAGCGTCGATGTTGCTTGAGTCGAGACCATGTTAGTAGGAGAAATTTGAAAAGAAATTATTTTTGAATTAATTTATTTTTCTTCGAATGAAATACTACCTTTTTTTTTTTTTTTTTGTCACTAGGGCTTGATTTACTTTAATAATAGCAGCCACAGACTTAGGCTTTTTTACTTTTCACCACACAATTTGATCTTTCAATTCGTTTTAACCACATAATCTATCTATCTCACACCTATTGCTTACTTAAATCGCATACATATTTTACCTACTAATTTTTACAAACATTAGTGAAATATATTTTATTACATTTTATCGCTCTAGTTGTGCACTATTAATACTTAACCCTCCCTTTTAATTTACCGTGCAATCTATCAACCACTTAAATTACATATATATTTTACCTATATTTTTCCCCAAAAAATATATATAAATAACAGAAAAAGAATATGTGTAGCAATTTGTATGGAACTAACAAAGCATTGACGGTGTGTAGCCTTTCAATACTTCATGAGTGGCTTTTCTTGTGTGTTAGTACTAGTAATAATTGTGTAGTGTATAAATGACCTGTTATTATTAAAGCGCGTCGTTGTTAGATATTATTTATTATTTGAAAAATAATCAATATAATTCTTTCAAAATAGGGAAATTAATCTCCAAAATCGGAGGTTGGACCTTTCGAAACAAATTAGTTGGTATTGTCCCAACTGCGCAATCTTCAATGTGTCAACACTCCAGCATCTTGGTCTTCAAGATAATTCTCTCTTGGGATGTCTTTCGTCCATCGGAGACGTCCGACTTCCAAATCTTGAAGGGCTTTATTTGTCGGGTAATAATTTCAGTGGCACAATTCCTAGATTCATCTTTAATGCTTCTAAGCTCTTTAAGCTATCGTTGCAAAGGAACTCATTCTTTGGTTTTATTCCCAACACATTTGGCAACTTAAGAAACCTTAAGTGGCTGTCTTTATATGATAATTATTTGACATCTTCAACTCCAGAATTGAGCTTTCTATCCTCGTTGTCAAATTCCAAGTCTTTAACATTTATTGACTTATCAAATAATCCACTAGATAGCGTTCTTCCAAAGACATTTGTCGGTAATGTTTCTCATTCTTTGGAATTCTTTGTCATGTCCTATTGTAACATTAGTGGCAGCATCCCTGAAGAGATCACCAACTTGACCAAATTGACAACCATTATTTTAGGAGGCAATAAATTGAATGGATCAATTCCGATTACTCTCAGCAAGTTACAAAAGCTTCAATATTTGGGTCTTGACGATAACAAATTAGAAGGATCAATCCCAGACAGTATTTGTCGTTTAGCTGAACTGTATGATTTGGAGTTGGGTGGTAATAAGCTTTCTGGATCAATCCCTGCTTCAAAGAATCGCTTCTCGAGGACAACATCGTTGGATTCCAATGAGTTAACTTCATTAACTTTTGGAACCTTAAGGATATCTTGTACCTCAACTTTTCATCAAATTTTTTGATTGGTCCACTCCCATTAGAGGTTGGAAATTTGAAGGTTTTAGTTGGAATTGATTTTTCAATGAATAATTTTTCAGGCGTTATCCCAACAGAAATTGGAGGCCTACAAAATCTGAATATCTCTTCTTGGGATATAACGGGTTGTAAGGATCGATTCGATTCATTTGGTGATTTGATAAGCTTGAAATCATTGAATTTGTCTAATAATAATCTCTCTGGGGCTATTCCTGCATCTTTAGAGAAACTCTTATATCTTGAAGATCTAAATCTTTCTTTCAACAAACTAGAAGGAGAAATTCCTAGGGGAGGGTCTTTTGGAAACTTCTCAGCTGAATCATTTGAGGGAAATGAATTATTATGTGGTTCACCCAATTTACAAGTCCCGCCATGCAAAATTGGCATCCACCACACATCATCAAAAAAATCTCTTCTCCTGGGGATCGTCTTGCCATTGAGTACTACATTTATGATAGTAGTCATTTTGTTGATCCTAAGATATCGACAGAGAGGAAAACGACCATCGAATGATGCTAATATGCCACTAGTAGCAACATGGAGAATGTTTTCATACCTAGAACTCTGTTGAGCAACAGACGGATTCAGTGAAAACAATCTAATCGGCAAAGGTGGTTTTGGCTCTGTTTACAAAGCAAGACTTGGGGACGGGATGGAGGTTGCAGTGAAGGTTTTCAATTTGCAATGTGGAAGAGCATTTAAGAGTTTCGATATTGAATGTGAATGATGAAAAGTATTCGCCATCGAAACCTTATCAAAGTTATTAGCAGTTGTTCAAATGAAGAGTTTAAAGCGTTGGTATTAGAATACATGCCTCATGGAAGTTTGGAGAAGTATTTGTATTCAAGTAACTGCATTTTGGATATTTTTCAAAGATTGAACATAATGATTGATGTTGCATCAGCTTTGGAATATCTGCACTTTGGTCATTCAGCTCCAATAATTCACTGTGACTTAAAGCCCAGCAATGTATTGTCAGACGATAATATGGTTGCTCATTTGAGTGATTTTAGCATCGCAAAATTGCTAACAGGAGAAGATCAATCTATGACTCATACACAAACACTTGCAACAATAGACTATATGGCACCAGGTTTGTTTAATATAAATATTTTCTATTTCTCATAAACTTCCTAATAAGTTATTTATATTTCATGATCTTGATTAGATGAGGAAATTATTATTAATGATATATCTTACTATGTAATTGTTGCAATTCATAGAGTATGGAAGAGAAGGACGAGTATCCGCAAATGGAGATGTTTATAGCTTTGGGATTATGTTAATGGAAACATTTACTAGGAAGAAACCCACAGATGAAATGTTTAATGGAGAAATGACATTAAAGCATTGGGTTAATGATTGGCTACCCATTTCCACTATGGAAGTTGTTGATGCTAATTTGCTAAGTCATGAGGACATACATTTTGTTGCAAAAGAGCAATGTGTGTCATTTGTCTTCAATTTAGCTATGGAGTGCACTGTGGAATCCCCTGAGCAAAGAATCAATGCAAAAGAAATTGTAGCAAAACTCTTAAAAATTAGAGACTCGTTACTTAGAAATGTTGGAGGTAGATGTATAAGACAATCAAATTTAAATTGATTATGCCCCTCCTTCATTGCTTGCTATCCTTTTCAGAGACTTGAACAGTTATCCTCCATAGAAGTTTTGCTGATATGTTTTGTTATTGCTCTTGCTCATGTTTATTTCTCTCTTTCTTTAATTTGCATGCGTGCATTTTAGTTCTCTTCCATGTTTGTGTTGGTTTATATGTAGTTTGTTTTTTGGGATATGGTTTATTATGTCCTCACCCTAATTAGATGTATCCTTTTGATTTTTATCAATAAAGCTTCGCTAGTACTATCGAGGTTAATCGAAAGAAAATTTTCAATTGATTTTCTTTTCTCTGACTAGTAATGGAAATTCTAATCTTTATTGTGAATAACTTCAATAATAGTGTAAGAGTATTAGTAGTTGTGGTTGTTTTCTGAACTTGGAGTTAGAGTAGTTTAACAGCAACAAATAGGTCTCTTGTATTATAGGCAAAATTCTTTTCATTAATCTTATTTGTCTACATTTTCTCCTATTTTCTTCTTTAATCTTCGCTCAAGGTTTCATGCTTCCATTTTGACATGTGAGATTGTTTGTCATCCATTTGCTAAAATGGGTACGAGAGGAGCTTTCAATCATTACCTCCACCAAAATCCTTACAATGCAACTTTTAAATTTATTTTTTAAAATACGTTCAGTTTAATTTATAAAAAATAAATTCATTTGTTAAAATTAATCTTTTTCTCATAAATTTCAACCTAAAAATATATTTCTTTAAGTAAGTTTTATTATAAAATACATACAAGTTCTAAAATATTAAATTATTTTCTTCTTATTATATAGTTTATATTTCCATAACTCTAAACTCCTATAATTTTTTAAAAATATATTTTTTAATTTAAAATATGAATATAAAATATAGAATGGAGTGGGTATAAAAAGTTTTGTTAAAAGAATAATTCATTTAAGTATTTAGCTGAATTTTAATTTAAAATAAGAAATAAATTAATTTATTTTTGTATTAGTTAAGTAATTTTTAATTGAAAAATAGCTTATATTATGGACATATGATTAAAATTATCATGAATTAAACATTTTCATATAAATACTAGTGATAATTACAAAGAAAGTACGATGAACCGAGGAAAACTTGAATAGAAATACTCCAATGTAATTTTACACATGCAAATTATGAACCAGTGATCTTTAGAGCATCATAAAATTATTTTAACACAATTAATTAGTTTGAAAAATTGCCAATAATGTTTAAAGTGGGATTGAAAAGATTATACTACAAATATAAGACATGATATCATTTAAGAGCTTACAGATTATGAGAAATATATTGATCTTACAAATAATATAAAATATGTCAATTAGACTGAGTCTATGCAATAAAAGTTTCAAATTAAAAATAAACCTTTAGTTTCTTTTAATAATAAATGTTATCTTAATTATTAAATTCATTCAATTTCCATTACTTATTCAATTTTTTAATTATCTAAATGACATTGAAAACTCTACTCAATATTAATTCATTCTAGTGTTTTGTTTTAAAGTAATCGGAAACTACAAATGAAACAAATGCTTGAAATCACAAATGGCCTAAAATTGGATTTTTATTTCTTAATGTTGTAGTGACTTTGATCTTGATATTGAAAAT
>JAUJEN010000382.1:0-12500 GCA_030448925.1 Citrus cavaleriei | reverse complement strand
CTTCGCATCTTCTTGGAAATTAGGGCTCCACTATATTTAATCTTTAGATCTGTGTCTATGCATCACAAACGAATAGCCCACTTCAATTAATTTTTTGCCTCCTCATTCTTCTATGGAGAGAACTCCTCCTCTCAGTTTCAATGCCCCAGTTTTTTCAGTCCTTTGTTTGATTTTTTATTCAGTTATAGCATTAGCAATGACCAGCAATCTTGCCACAGACGAACAAGCGCTTCTTGCCCTGAAAGCCCACATAACCGATGATCCAAGCAATTTCTTGGCCAAAAATCGGAACAAAACTACCTCACTTAAGTCACAGCTTTGAATATTTCTCACTTAAGTCTCACAGGCTCCATTCCTTCTCAATTTGGACATCTGTCTTCATTGCAAATTCTTGATCTTAGCTATAACCGGCTTTCGGGTGCCATACCCTCCTCCATCTTTAGCATATATTCACTGAAATATCTTGATCTAAGTGATAATCAGCTCTCAGGTCCTTTCCCTTCTTTCATCTATAACATGTCTTCAGTAATAGGTGTTGACTTGAGTAACAACAGGCTATCCGTGAACTCCCAGCAAATGTTATTTGCAATTCTTTTCCTTATTTGGAATCCCTTCATCTGATTGGCAACGTGTTTCTTGGCGAAATACGATCCGCTTTATCAAAATGTATACACTTGAAACGTTTCTCATTGTCATTCAATCATTTCTCTGGAGGCACACCGAAAGAAATGGGGAACCTGACTAAGCTTAAGGAACTATACCTCAGCTACAACAAACTCCAAGGTGCGATCATTTTTGTATAGAGTTTATAATTTTTTAACATATAGAAATTGTCTGAATCTATGGAGTATTGACCACTGAGGCTCAGCATTCTCAATAAGGTAATTGAGAAGAAAATTATTTATTTATTAATTCGAGAGTGCTTGTGAGTGCCAAAGCGTTGCCAAAGCGTTCTGATCTAACAACTTGAAATATAATTCAGAGACATATAATATCATTGCGAAATATAATACTTCATTTTTCAAGTAGCCACTGCTCTTGGCAAGCTCCTATAAATTTAGCTTTTATTTGTTGATTGCTTAACTCGTTATAGATAAAAATCTCCTTGTACAAGATCTAAATCAAAAAAAAAAAAAAATTCCCTTCAAAAATTAGAATGAAGGGAAAATCAATCAATTGACCGCCCACTTCTTACAAATATATAAACTAAACCATAGGGCTATGCGGTCGACTTTCTTATATTTTTTCAAAAGATTTAGATGTATGATACTATCTTTATTTCTCTCTCTCTCTCTCTTTTTTTTTTTTTGATGAATTGATAGAGATCTTCATTTGTTATCCAAAAGATGTATGATTTTATTTCTATAGTTGGATTTAATTTTTCTAGGATAAAGCAGTATTTTTGTCTAGGAAACCTAAAATTCTAATGAGACAGACATTAATTCAAGCCATAGGACTAGCTAATTGAACATTTACCGCTTGAATAATCAATAAGCAACATTTCTTTAGCGGATATTTTTTTTTGGGGGGGCTCATTTCTTAAAATATATGCAATCATAAATCGTTTACACTTATTCCAATGCAGGAAGAATTTCACAGGAGCTAGGCAATCTTGCAGAACTGCATGTGCTGTCACTATAAAATAATTTCTTAACAGGAACAATTCCTTCAGCTATCTTCAACCTTTCTTCGTCTATTGGCATGGATTTTGCAAACAATACTCTGACGGGTAGCTTACCCGACGACATGTGCCAACATCTTCCTCGTCTACAAGCACTGGACATAAATAATAATCATGTTACAGGTCCAGTTCCACGCAATCTATGGCAATGTCAAGAGCTTATTGCTATTTCATTGTCTCATAATCAGTTAACTGGACTCATTCAAGAGATATTGGTAACTTGACCTCGGCCAGACACTCTTACTTAGCAATAACAACTTGATAGGTACGCACATTTTAAACAAATACCCAACATTTAACTGAATAGTTGGTTCAAGCTCTAGAAACTAAGGGGAAATTTGCCCAAAAATTTTTTGTAGTAAATTATGGATACTTCTTTCTAGTATATTTTGCTCTTAATTTTGTTTAGACCAAATTATCCATTAAAAATCTTTGGGATTATATAAAATTAATTTGTGTAAGAGTTTGTGAATAAATTGTTTGTTTGCAGGTGAGATACCGCATGAAATTGGTAATCTACATAATCTGGAGTATTTGGTGCTCGAAAATAACAACTTTGATGGTGTTATCCCAGCTGAAATCTTCAATCTGTCATCAATGATAGTCATTTCGCTTTTAAATAATTCGCTCTCGGGAGCTCTTCCATCAAGCCCAGACATTCGAATCTTGAGAGGCTTTACTTGGAGCGTAATAATTTTAGCGGGACAATTCCTAGTTTCATCTTCAATGCCTCTAAGCTGTCTATTCTTGGGATTAGAACAAACTCCTTCTCAGGAACTATTCCGAGCACAATTGCTAATTTAAGGAACCTCCAGTGGCTCGACTTAAGTTTTAACTACTTGACATCTTCGACTTCGGAATTGAGCTTTCTTTCCTCTTTGAGAAATTGCAGAAATTTAAAAGTAATAGACTTGACAGGAAATCAACTACATGCATCCTTCCAAGTTCCATGGGCAATCTTTCTACTTCTTTAGAATATATTTACATGCCTTATTGCCGCCGTAGCGGCAGGATTCCTGAAGAAATTGGAAACCTGATCAACTTGATAACCATGAGTTTAGGAATCAATAAGCTGACCGGATCAATTCCAATTTCTCTGGGTAAGCTGCAGAAACTGCAAGGTCTCTATCTTTACAAGAATAAATTAGAAGGATCCATTCCGGACAGCCTTTGTAATTTGGGTAGACTGGTTGAGTTGCAGTTTTACGATAATAAGCTTTTTGGATCGATCCCTGCATGCATAGGTAAGCTCAGTTCTCTAAGAAACCTCTTATTGCACTCCAACGTGTTAACTTATGTTATACCTTCCACTTTTTTGAGCCTTAGAGACATCTTGGTCTTTTAACTTTTCATCAAATTCTTTGAACGGATCTCTTCCATTAGATATTGGAAATTTAAAGGTTGTAGTAGGAATAGACTTGTCAAGGAACAATTTGTCAGCTAGTATACCAACCATTATTGGAGACTAAGTAATCTAGCATTTTCTCCTTAGCATATAACAAATTGCAAGGATCGATTCCTGAGTCATTAGGCGATTTGAGAAGTTTGGAGTTCTTGGACATTATCTTGTTGGGGTAATGATCTCTTACCCACCTTAGTGATGGGAATTGTGGACACAAATCTACTAAGTAAAAGACAAATATTTTACCACAAAGAGCAACGTGTGTCGTCTATCTTCAAAGTGGCGTTGGAGTGCACAATAGAATTACCCGAGAAGAGGATCAACACAAGAGAAATTGTAACAAGACTTCTGAAAATTAGAGACATTTTATTTAAGAAAATCGAAACTGTTGACTCTGTATAAGTCTGCAGTAAGAAAATCATTTTTCCTTTTTACCTTCTTGAGAAAATATAAGCTATTAAAACTAAGGATGGCAAAATCCAGATTACGATATGCATTTATATCTTGAGATCTGCGAATGTAGGTAATGCCCATGCAGACAACAAGTGGGTTTTTCGGGGTATCCAGATGCGTATAATGTTAAATTCAAATATAATTTAAAAATCAACAAATAATTAGATAAAATTCAATCATGATTCAACAATCAACAATTCAACACCTAGAATAACATATACAACACCATAAATCCACAAATAAAAATATTTTAACATAATCAAACATCAAGAATAACATAAATCCATGTCTAACACCACCATAAATCCACAAATAAAAACACCACAAATCCACAAAAATTCCATTTAAAATAACCACAAATAAAATCATCACCACAAGTTTATGTAGTGTAGGTTTGATTTTTTTTATTTAACTTATATATTTTTAATTTAAGAAACACATCTTCTTAATCTTAGAGTTTTATTAAGTTTTGTTGTAAAAACTAACTTTTGATTAAATTTGAGTTGAAGATGGCCAGTATAGATAGTCTGATACCTTTAGAAATGCATTTTCTTAATCTAAGAGTTTTATTAAAAAAATTAAAATTTTCTTGTTCTTTGTCATCTTCTTTTAAGCTTCAGAATCGAGTTCACGTGAGATCTCCCATTCTTCTTCTTTTATTATTATTATTATTATCCGTAAAATTATAAAACATTGAGATAATGTTAGGGGTAGGGATAGTTGATGTATGTTTTTAAATACTTATGTTCATTTTTTTAATCTCTTTTCATTTTCTTTTTAAAAAACAAAAAAACTAATTTTTTTTTTGTCTAGGATGGCTGTGTAAAGAGTTACGACTTTTGAAATGTATCTTAATAGTCTTGTTGTATTATATTTTGATTTTGAAATTCATAGTAAGTTATTTTTGTTTCCTTTTCTTTGAGTTACTCAAATTTGTGAACTCTCCAATTGGTTATTAAGTCATTTAATTGTTTACTCATTTAACATGTATTATTAAATCATTCTTCACACACACTATGACATATAATAGTGGGTTGTAAGTAAATTTTTTTGCAGCATTTAGTTCTTTTGATTTATTAGAGATAATATCTAAGGTAGTAGAAAGTGTATATTGCAAATATATATATATATATATATATATGTTATTGTGTTTAATTATACCATTTCTAGAACCCGAGTAATTAAGTCTGTAGGGGTGTTTCAACACCCCAAAAATAGTCTGCAGGAATCACGCCTAAAGCTCGCTATATGGGTTATAGATATATTGTTTGCTTATTTATTAGAAACCCGAATGATTAAGTCCGTAAGGGTGTTTCAACACCTAATACCCTAAGGCCAACTGGTCGTGGAGTCACTGACCTAAAGCTCGCTAAAGGGGTTAAAATTGTAATATTTTAAAATATGTGTGAATAATCTATTCACGTGAGATAGAATTTCTAATGAATTTTGGACCGAAAATGTTGTTTTTCTTTTAATGAAGCCCCACAACTATTGTGTTAATTAGTTAAGCACAAAAAGAAGGTTTGGTGATATCTGGATAATGAGTGAGCGACAAAGAGGAAAAGAAATATGGGAGATTTTATTTATTTGGTAGTTTAGAGGATAAATGAACAACTATTAACTTGCATGTGAATTTCATAAATCTTAATTTAATATAACGCTTTTATTGCTAGGGGCTATCAATAAACTGGTTGGGGGGAGGTGTGATTAGTATTAAAAATTGTTTAATTATCAAGCGATAAAAATATTATTTTGTGCTAATATTATAATTTATATTTGTGTTTATGTAATATATTAGGGATTATTAATTGTATCTTAACTATATTTAATTTTATGTGTTTATTAGGTAAAATATTAATTTCACGTAATTTGAGGCTCCAACCAGATAAACGTATGACAAATTTGAATTCTGGAGGTCCGAAAACCTTCAGATAAGTCAAAATTGGCTTAAAATTGGGGTTGTGCAAAAGAGTTGACTTTTTTGTTGACCGAACACTAATCGGATGATAAAATGTGCTTACAACAGATATGAGTACATTAGATAGCTGGCAATTTTGACTAAAACTCAACCGTTCATAATTCAATGGCCACGATTGTGCGACATGGCAATGGTTGGTGAAGCAAGTTGTAGGATCAAATCTTTGTATTTGGGTCAACCTGGAATCACCATTAACGCCAGAATTTCAACCGTTCTTTGGCCAAATAGGACTAACCAAATGATGCCACATGTAATGCTAACTTTTGAAGTTTGACCAGTCGTTGGATCTTAATCTAATGGTTGTGAGGAGCGCATGCGTCAAACTTGCGATGGGCCGCAAAACACTGGATTATAAATGTATTTTTCTATAAATAGAGCCTCATTTTAATGTTTTTGATCATCTGTCTACATCTCTCTTCTTCTCAATTTCTCTCAATCTCCCTGTAATCTTATTTTTTAGGTGTGTTTTTAATATTTTACTTAATTATTTTTATAAATAAATTTAGTTTTATTTTCAATTTTAGTTGTTTTTATTCATTTTAATTATGATTAATTTAATTTTAATAATTACTTTTATTTCAATTATGCTGAACTAAATAATAATAGTTAGGGTAAGATAAAACTCTTAGGAAATAAATATGATTTAATCAAATTCTATTTTTAATTTTATAAATTAAATTATTTTCTATTTGATTTTATACGTATTTTATATTTTGAAATTTTGATTTATTGTAGACAAATAAGGGAGTTGGACACAATAGATTCTTAATATCTTAGTATAAAGTATGGTAAAATGGTATTTTGACGTATTGTAGACAAATTAAATTTTAGCACAATAAATACTTAATCCATGATAAAATTAATGGAAAAATACTGATAATTTATATAATTCATCTTTTGGGTAATAAATCTAAATAAAAAAAATGGTAAAAAGAATTTATTAAATTTTATTTACTACTAAGAGTAGATTCATAATCCTAACTAATTTAATTTCATAGTTTCACTTAAATTAAGTAGCATAAATTCAAGTTTTATTTTCATTTTAGATAAAATAAAATAAACAAATTAAATCATCGTTTACATGTGGTTCGACTGGACTGAGTTATAATATAATGAAAAGCTCTTATCTTTGAGAGTTAGAAATCACTTTTAAGTTGTGTCACCATTTGTTTATACTTTTTGCTTTAAGGAATTCGGTATGGATGGTTCTTGAAACCCGAACAATCTAAGTGGATGCTAACGGTAAGAATTAAAATAAACTTATTGTCCTGAAATACTTAATCATATCCTTTACTTTTTGTAAGTATGTCTCTATATATTTTTCTTTTTTTTATATATTCTATAGACACATGATTGACTACTAATTGAGAATCAATTTGAACTTCTAAGTGTTCGACGTTCATATTTAAATAGAGGTGAAGCCCAGTAAGGACTACCTCATACTCAGCCTTATTATTGGTTACATTGAAGTCAAACAGTACTGATAAAGTAATATCATCGTTCTCAGGTGAATGCAGAATAATTCTAGCACTCTGATCTTTGCCGTTAGTTGCCCTGACAACAAATAGTTTTTAGATTAGTTGTGACATTTCTTGCATCAGTTCAGTTGATGAGTTTGTAGATACTTTTTCAATCGTCATTACATAATCAGCCGCAAATTTTGTTATAAAATATATTACAACTTGACCCTTTCTTGGTGGACGTGGTCGGTATTCGATGTCAAACTCACTGGTTCAATTGACCGCAACCGTGTGTGCTTGAAAAATATAGTCAGAGTTTTCGTGCTACTACTATTAGAGCAAGTGTGAGCATTTCGATCAGAGGATAGCGAGTTTCGGGGTCGGCAAATACTTTATTGACATAATAGACAGGTTTTGAGTATTTTGTCACACTGACTTACAAAAAGTGTACTAACCGCATGTTCGGAGATAGCTAGATGTAAAAAGTAAAGTTTCTCTGAGTATTGGTTTTGCCAATGTTAGTGAGTTTTCAAGTACTCTTTTTATTTGCCTTTTCATAATTGCTATCCCAACTAAAATTATGACCTTTTTTTTTTTCTGATATCGGAGAATGGGTGGTGTTTCTCCATTGATTGAGAGATGGACCTATTTAATGCCGTGATCCTCCAGTGAGACTTTGTACTTTTATTGTCCAAAGAGATTTGAGGTCAAGCACAGCGCGGATCTTAGTAAGATTAACTTCAAATGCCTCTTTGGGTTACCATGAATCAAGGAATTTGTTTGAAAGAAACTCTAAGGGTGGGATTGAGATGCATTTGAAATTATTGAGGAATGTCAAAAGTAACACGTAAATTAATGCTTGATCCTCGGCTGTGAGGATTTAGTAATCATGTCGTTCATATACTTCCATTGATTTTACTATCAAAGGCTTAAACATATAGTTGACAAACCTCTGATATGTTGCACCAGTATTTTTTAGGCCAAAAAGGCATGACCTTATAGTAGTATAGACCTTGGTTTGTGATGAAGGCTATATATTCTTGATCATGTTCATCCATTCAGATTTGATTATATCAAAGAATGCATCCATGAAGCTTAATAGTGCATGATCTGCTGTTGCATCTACCAACTGATCAACAATTTAGGAAGTGGTACCTATCCTTAGACATGCTCGATTTAGGTCGGTAAAGTCAATACACGTTCGCGCACTTTTCCGTTAGCCTTTTTTACTAGGATGGCATTTGCGATCTATTTGGGATAATGGACTTCAAGGATGAAATCACCAGCTAAGAGCTTATTGACGTCTTTTTGAATGGTTTGATAGCAATCTTGATTAAATGAATGATGTCGTTTACAATCAGTCTAAAGCTCAGTCAATGGATAACTTGTGGCAGAGAGAATGCTCAGGTCAATACCAGGCATGTCAACAAGACTTCAAACAAGTATATCTATGTAATCAATCAATAGTTGTTTAGTTGTTCAGGGTCTGAACTTAGTAAACCTCTAATCTTGACTTTTTTATAGTTAGATCATGTTTGAATGGATAGAGATGTCTATGTCTTTAGTGATAAGATTCATGTAGTTAATGCCAAAGATCAGCCAACAAATTATATCATATCTTCAATCAGCAAAATCATCTCATCAAAGTTGCTTATATCAGGACTCCTTGACAAGCTCTCAAACGGTCACAATATCCATAATTTAATCAATTTAATAGAAGGTTCCTAAACTGACGTAGTATGTCTTTCCCTAGTTGATACCTTCTCTTTGTATATAAATTAGAATTGTAATCATCAGTAAAGTGAGTGAGCAATAACACATTTCTTTAGCAATTATCTTGCATATTATTTCTTTATTTAGCAGGTTCTTTGCATTTTGAGTTTGTTGGCTAGCCAAGATCAATAGAGTCAATATTGAACATAGAGTTGGATAACGAGATCGTTTCTGGGCTCCAGTAGAAGCAATGCAGTATGTTTGTTTTTAGAAGATGTTACATAAAACTTCAAAGCAATTTTCTGATTTCCAACCATTACCCTGACGGTATCATCAGTTTGAATTTGGGTTCAGATAATTGATGGACATGGCTGCGAGATACCTCCATAAATGGTCGGCCTAATAGATTCTGATAAGTCATTGGGGTGTCAACCACGTAAATCTATATCATCCATGTTTAATCCGAGGTGTATCATCTATAGTTATTAGTAGGCGGATTTTGCCAAACAGGTATAGTGTTAACTTTCACCAAACACGTATAGAGGGGTGTATAGGTTCCAAGTCGGTATGTTTTTAAACAAAATATCAACGGGCTGAGCTGCCAAGGTCAATAAAGACCTTGTCGAGATTATACCTGCCATGACCATTTACTACCAAAGTGTCATCATGAGGATATGAGATGCGTTTTGAGTCTTCTTCTTTATAGGGACAGAACTATACTTCATTATTTTAGTTGGTGAAATGAGTCATAAAATTGGGTGTCAAAGGTGTGTGTGCATACTGCTTTCTAGTATGATTAGAGTCCCTTGATAGGAATGGTCCACTGGATATGATCATGGTGTGATTATGGTCCATATGTTTTCCCTCTGTTTGCTCATCTTCAATGAACTCATTCAGATAATTGTTTTTAAATAACCATTTGAGTTGTTAATGGAAAGCAATGCACATGTTGGTGTCATGATCAATGTTTTGATGAAAAAACGCAATGTAATAATATTTCCTCGTTAGTCAGAGATAACTGTTTTTCCTTGATGGCTGCTGGAGAAAATGGATGCTGTGAAGTGAAACCATATAACTAGTCTTCCCAGGTAAGTGGGAAGGCTTGTATTGCCTCTCCTTGTATACTCGTACTTGCGCAGTCGGTTGATACTTTGCTGAACTTTGGGGTCAGTCATTTTCTATTTATATCTCTATCGTGGGCATGACGAATTCGGACGGAGATCAAGACTTTAAATTTCTGGGGCAAGATGATTCATCAAATGATATAACATCAGGTTGATCCAATCTCATTGTTTGATTTCATCCATTGCGTGCTAAAGGCCTTGAACATTTAATGAAGCGTTGTCTTCATCGTCTGCTTTTGTTCATTGCCTTAGGATTCATTGAGGATAGCTATCGATGGTTGCATAAACAGGAATGAATGCTTATAGTTGGGAATACGTGGGGAGCAGAATAGGTGCATTGGCGTAATTCATATGCATGACTGAGACGTCAATTATTATCCCGAGGATGTGGTAGATCCAAATAGATCTTTTGCTTCCACATTTTGAGTATACCTTTGATGATCGTGATGCCTATTGCTTTCATGCCCCTGATCATGTAGTTAGGGTCATCATATCGATGTTTCATATCAGACCTACTAATTATAAGCTCTCAGTTTGATGTCTATTTGTACAGTTATTGCTCATCTTAGGTTTATCGTGCCAATCTTTTTGTATGACGCTTGGATTGAGCGAAGCTTCTCTATGGTGTTGTGAGCTATCGTTCGTCATTGACAGCACGTTCGAATTATAATCGCGATGCATGTCAGCAGTTAAAGACTAGTTCATCTTCAACTGGATGTCTGTCATCCTTGGGATTATTGATGTAACATATTCAGGAGGATCTAGAGGACAATGACATTTCAGTTTTGAGGCGGTGTTTTGAGGTATTGCAGGGGCTACATACGCACTTTCAGGAAACAAGGCTTTGTCAAGTTATCTGCACAGATAGAGGCCAACTAATGACGCAAATTCGTGTGTGGATTGATCAGGATTCAATAAGGTTGGGCTTCAATGATGCTGCTGGACAAAGAAATCTCGAGCTTTAAGTTCGACGTCCTTATTTGCAAAACAAAATCGTAAGGGCGCTGGTCAGGGATCCGGTGTCGAGATAACAACTTAAGAGAAGAGGCTTTTGTTTAGTTCTTGTGTACATTTCTGGAATTCAGTACCTACCTGACGGTGGGGTGGTCCTTTTATAAGGAGACATTTTTAAATCCATATCGTTAGAATATCTTAAGAGGTGACACGTATGCAGCTTATATATAGTTGAGGTCCGAGAATAATATAATTATAGCATTAGGTTTTCCTGCCCGATGAGAGTGGTCAACAGTTATGTGTGCAAGGCAAAATTTTTTATCTTACTATTCTGGAGTTGCTTTAACTGGCACATTATTTAACAAGTACAGAGCTTGGATCTTTACTCGGCTTACGGTTCACTTTCGGCGGGGCGTACTTGAGTTTTGATTGGCCAAAGGCACGTTCGTCGGCAGCCGCTCGAATCGCGATTACTAGGTATGATATGTCCTCGTTGAAGCGCTTATTGTGGTACGTAAACTTCGAATGGGAGGCGCTACGTGAAACGATTAATAACTTCTTTATAGAAATAAATGCAGCATCATCTAATTGAAATCACCTTATTTAAATATAATACATTTAATTTGAATATGATATATAGCATTACAAGCTATAATGACCGTTTATAAATTCTTTTATTCTGATAGTTACTCCGTGCTTTCATGATGGAATTTTATGAGTTGAAAGTAATGCATTATCAATATAAGCAAAAATATATTTTTCGATACTCTGAAGACTAGGTTATTACTTAATTTGCTCTTAAATCTTTTAATAATAACAAAAATATTCATATGTTACAACACACATAACAAATATGAAATGCATGATAAATTATAAATTTTAAAACTAGACAAAAGATTAATTAGAAAATAAAAAATTAAGTGCATTGGGCACTTACAACTTATGAGGTTCAATGTTGAAAAGACTAATAGTGATTTTCATGAATAAAAATAAAGATCGAAAATGGATTCGATAACGGTATACTAACATTATTTGTTATGATTGTTTTTTATTTTAATATTTGTTCTTCGTGTCTTTAATTAATTTTTGTGAAATTTAATAACTAATTAAATTATTTATAACTGAGAAATTTAAACTAGGGACAATATGAATATTTTAAAATTAGCCCAGAGTCAATTTTAAATTTTACAATTCAGTGGGGCTTTTCATAAATAACAAATAAAATACAATTTTTTTAGTATAATTATCAAAAAATTAAAAAGCAGTGGGAGCACCTTTACCTACTTTCGTCCCATCTTGGCTCAGTCACAGTTTCATGGCTCTCTTTCCCGGACATCTTGAGGCTGAAGCAATTACGATTCTGTGTGATCATTTCCCAGTTATTATTATTAGAAACGATTATTTAATGCCCGTTCGGTCATCTTGAGTATGGTTGTTAGCCGTTTACTTACTATAAAGACATTCGTTTCTCCCCAGAAGGTAGAAGCTAGAAATCGATGGATCAATGACTTTTTTTTTTTTTTTAGCCCTTTTTAGTTGTGACTTGCAATCCCAGGTAAGTATTAGAGCGCGCCTTAAATGAATCTGAAAAAAAATAAAGTAGTTTTTCTTTGTTTATAGCGCATTTTTTTTAACAACTTAAATCAATGCGGTGTGATTCTGAGAAAGCCTTCTCTGCCATTTCTCAAAAATACTCAATTTAGTACAACATTCCAACAACTTTTTACGATAGAAA
>JAUJEN010000381.1:0-39392 GCA_030448925.1 Citrus cavaleriei | reverse complement strand
ATCAAATTACTTCGTTCAGTTACATATTACCTGGGTTAATCGATTCTGCTTCTTTCTACCGCCACAGCACCTAACCTAATTTTTTTTTACCACAGGTTTGGTACAGTTAGATACAAACAACAACAGCCTCCAATTCTGATGTGAAATACATAAATTATTTGTTTTAT
The DNA here is from genome assembly GCA_030448925.1 of Citrus cavaleriei. Classification (NCBI taxonomy): domain Eukaryota; kingdom Viridiplantae; phylum Streptophyta; class Magnoliopsida; order Sapindales; family Rutaceae; genus Citrus; species Citrus cavaleriei. Next base: position 39,225 of record JAUJEN010000381.1, on the reverse strand, counting down.
TACATTTATATTTTACTTTTCCATTTTAAATAATATTTGTTCCCAGTTACAGAAATTCATGGTGGCTATTTGGGTTTGAATCTTGATTTGTGATTTTTGACCTCCATGTAAGGGTTCAAGCTGACTAAATCTTTGTATCTTCTTTTGAATAGTAGGCAACTTCCTTGGTAACCTCAGTAATCTGGCCTTGGCAGCGGCCTTTGGCACTTTCCTTGTGACAGCCCTACTCGAGCAAGGCAACCAAGCGGCTGGCCAGGCTATAGCATTCAACAAGGCAAGCGTAGCCGAGGCTGCATGCCTTATTTGTGTGAGAATATAACTCATGTGACAAGCCTTCTATTGTAACTGTATTGTATGCCTTTCATGTAATGAGAAATGTGATCGCTGCACTTGCGCTGGCCTTGTGAGGTACCCACCCTCACGCGGCAAGACAGCAGCTGGCGTGGTACCCTTGCCTTCAGCGACAGGAAATAACTCTTCTTGTGAGCTGCCCATTTCGGTAAGGCATGCTTCACCGCACTCGCCAAAGGAAGGCAGCGCGAACTCGTGCGAGGATGTAGCCGACCTCGCGTGATGCGCAGCGCAGCGAGCTTGGAAACGGAAGATCTGACAGCAGCGGCATGCACAGCACTCGCGCGGCAAGCGCCTATGCTTGGAAAAGGCATGTAAGCGCGGCGATCAGCGAGCAAGGCAAACTGCCGGCCTTCGGCGAAGGCAAGGCAGCGGCGGCGCTGCGCCGCAAAGGCCAGCCCACGCTCGGCGGCGAAAGGACAGGGCTTGTGGCATGCCCCCGCCAGCGGCAGCAAGCAGCGCCCAGGCTGTTCCAGCGAATGAAAAGACTGCCCGCGATCGCAGAGGGCAGGCAAGCGGCGGCTTGCGAGCAGGCCGCAACTATCTGCGCGGCTCGCACGGCACCCTCTTGAGCGAGACACGCACGGCACCCTCATGGCGAGGCAGCGGCGCTTCGCCCGTGGCTGGGCGGCAGCGGTGCGCCTGCTGGCGGCTGAGATGCCAATGCTGGAAGCGAGCAAGGCTTCCTTCCGTAGCGGGAAGTAGCGCCATGTCCCTTAAGTATTTCGGCGCTTTCTGCCCCATTCCATGAGGCGGATGCGCAATTAAGCCTCCGTCACGTGCGAAAACCACATGGGCAGCGGACAAGCGTCCGGCGTGCTGAAGGCCTAGATTTTTCGCAGACGCAGAACACGAGATAAGCGGGCTTAGGGAACAATTTTTGGCGGCTGACAGTTTTAAAATGCGTCCAAAATGGAACGGGACCGCTGAAAAAACTTCGTAAGATATGCAAGCGGCTTCCGAATGGGCTGAAATTTTAGGCGCCGATATATCGACCTGAAGTATCTGATGGGACCAAAAGTGGTGGAAATTATGCAGACTCGGGGTCCCAAAATTTGAAAGCAAAAATAATGGCCAAAACGTGGTAGCCATTTGAGCACTGCAGATTTTACTTAAATTTGGCGTTCGGGCGGCGAGTTTTGGGCGGCATTTTAGATATATGTCGTTTGTTAACGTCGGAGGAGCGGAAGTCTATTAAGTCCGGATCTCGTTTATGGCGGTTCTGGCACGGGGACCGTTTTGACCGGAAAGGGCCAAAATTTGCGAATTTAAAGCGTGGGATTTGTGGCTGGTATTGTCGATGTTGGTGGGAGTGTAGCCACGGGGAAAAGCGGAGCCAAATTTCTCCTTTGCGACCATAGATTTTGCGAAGTTAGCCTCATGAAAAAACACAAGTCCCGCTCAAGGGCACGAGTTAAGCCTCACTTTGGAAGACCCATCACACAAGTCTTTGTGCGAGTTAGCCTCATGAAAAGGAGAGTGTGCTGCCTTTGTGCCCAGCCACTTAGATATTTCTAGAGTTAGCCTGGTGAAAAACACAAGTCCCTCCGATCCTTGGGGTAATGCTTGTGAAGGACTAACTCTCAAGCGGGTTCGAACAGAAAGGCGGTGCAGTGAGGGAGGGGCCGAATCTGAAGCGGCGTGGGCTGAATCTCAGTGGATAAATGGCAACAAGGCCACTCTTGCCGCAATACCCGTCAGCGTATGTTAAATGTCGCAAAGTTCTACCGCCCGCTTCGATGGGAATTACGATTCAAAGGCGGCCGCCGGCCCTTCGCCCGCCTTAACCCCTCGACCACGTGCCTCTGCGGGGGGAGGTCCCTACTGAGTCGGACAAGCGGGCGGCAGCGCCGCAGCGTCGCTCGCCGGATTACCGGCGACTTAGGCGTTCGGTCATAATCCGAGCGCATACGGTAACCGGCGCCACGGCTTTTCAGCCAGCGATGACCAATTGTGCGAATCAAGCGGTTCCTCGTAGGTTGATTACTATTCAGCCGCGGTCATCGGTGGTAAAAACTAACTTTGTCTCCTGACGGTCTAAACCAGCTCCGTTCCTATTGGTGGGTGAACAATCAACATGGTGAATTACGCGCTTCACAATGATAGGAAGAGCCGACGCCGAAGGATCAAAAACAGCGTCGCTATGAGCGGCTTGGCTGCCTGACGATTATCCACAATGGTAACTTTTACGACACCTCTAGCTTCAAATTCCGAAGGTCTAAAGGATCGATAGGCCACGCTTTCCGCGGTTCGTGAAATGGAATCAAGCGAGCTTTTACCTTTTGTTCCTGCGAGATTTTACTGTCTCGTTGAGCTCATCTTAGGACCTGCGTTATCTTTTAAGATGTGCCATGAGCCAAACTCCCACGACAATGTCTTCCGCCGGATCGGCCCCGTGAAACTTGGAATCAAAAAAGGCGTGCCCGCCTCGGATTCCGCAGAATAAGTAAAATAACGTTAAAAGTAGTGGTATTTCACTTTGCGTTTCCAGCTCCACTACTACACCTCTCAAGTCATTTCACAAAAGTCGGGACTGAAGTCAAGCTCATGAGGTCTTCTTTCGATTACACCCAAGCCGTTCCCTTGGGTGGTTATTTGGATAGTGAAGCGGGGACAGTGAGAATCTCGTTAATCCATTCATGCTTGGCGTCACTAATTAGATAGCGAGGCATTTGGCTACCTTAAGAGAGTCATAAATTACTCACCGTTTACCCGGCTTGGTTGAATTTCTTCACTTTGACATTGAGCTTGGGCAGAAATCACATTGCGCATTGAGCATCGCGAGAACCATGTAATGCTTTGTTTAATTAAACAATTCAGTTCCCATCTTATCGTACCAGGTTCGAGTGTTCGGCCTTGGAAAACCCGAAAGGACCGTTCCCGATCCGTCCCCGTGCTTGCAGCGACCAGCTCTACGCCGCCCTTTGATGGCAGCTTCGGCGATCGCCCGACGGTAAACGGGGTTGGATTGGGACCCGTGCCCAGCCCCGAGCCAATCCTTTTCGAATTACGGATCCATTTGCCGACTTCCCTTACATTGTTCCATCGACGGGTGTTCACCTTGCAGAATGATGCGGTTATGAAGTGCGGCGGTGAGCGGCGCTTTTCGGTCCTCCGGATTTTCAAGGGCAGCGCCGAGCGCCGGACACCGCGCGGCGTCGCGGTGCTCTTCAAACATTGGACCACTACCTCCGGCTGACGTTTCCAGGAAGTGGGGGCGTTAAGCGAAAAGAATAACTCTTCCGAGGCCCCCGCGGCGTCTCCGGACTCCCTAACGTTACCGTCGCCGCGTCGGTTCAGAAATTTTACCGATTCCTTCGAAGCTTCGCCCGTGGCGTATGTCGATGCCAGGCTTCCCCGTCTCTTGGGATCGACTAACCCATGTGCGAAGTGCGTTCATGGAACCTTCCCTCTTGACCTTCAAAGTTCTCATTTGAATATTTGCTACTACCAAGATCTACACCGGCGGCGCTCACGCCGAGCTCGCGCCGGGTTTTCTTGACAGCGCGCGCCTCCCTCTCTCGCCGGGCACTTGCACCGGAACAGGGAATGTATGGAGTCGGCGGCGGCTTAGCGCCATCCATTTGGGCTGAATTGATTCTGTGGAGTGAGTTGTTACACACACTCGCTTAGCGGTTCGACTTCCAGCTGACCACCGTCCTGCTTTGTCTTGTCGACCAGCGCCCTTTGTGGGTTCTGGGTTAAGCGATTGAGCGCACGTAACGGCTTAGGTTCATCCGCGCGCTCATGATTCTAGCTTACCAAAAATGGCCCCTTGGAGCACTGGAATTCCAGTGGCGGCGGCTCAGCTTGAAAGCCCTTGTAGTACCCTATTTAAAGTTTGAGAGCCAAATTGAGGCGTTGCGCCCGATGCCTCTAATCATTGGCTTACCCGATAGAACTTCGTTTCCTCCAGTATCTGAGGAAACCGGAGGAACCAGCTACTAAACCAGTTCGATTAGTCTTTATACCCAAGTCAGGAACCGAAGCGATTTACCGCGTCGATATCGCTGCGGGCCTCCACGAACTTTCTCGGCTTCGCCCGCTTCGGAGCATAGTTCACCATCTTTCGGGTCGAACAGTCATGCTTTCGAACCCTTCTCAGAAGATCAAAATTAAATCGGTAGTGAGCGAGGATCCGCCAATCCAGCTTCGCCGCGCCTTACTGGCAGTTTTGGCCCGCATGTCACTCATGGTCCGTGTTCGAATGCCAGCGAATCAACGCCCGGAAATCTTAGGAAGGAAGCAGTAGCTGGCTTGAGCCCGGGCTTGGCGCTGCCAGCAATCGATCAGCGGCGGCAGCGTCTCCCGAGCTTATCGAAGGCGGGCTTGGGCGCCCGCGCCGATCCGCGTCCGGTCCAGCGCCCGAGCGATCGGACGGCCTCTCGCCGTTCGCATCCGCCGGTATCGCGCACCCATCAATTTCCCTCCCGACAATTTCAAAGCACTCTTTGACTCTCTTTTCAAAGTCCTTTTCATCTTTCCCTCGCGGTACTTGTTTGCTCGGTCTCGCCCGTATGTTAGCCTTGGGCCGAATTTACCGCCCGATTTTGCATTCCCAAACAACCCGACTTAGGAACATGGCGCCTCGTGGTGCGGCGAGTCGAGGCGTGGAGGCTCTCACCTCTCCGGCGCCCCTTTCCGAGAGGACTTGAGGCCAGATCGCCGCTGAGGCGCTTCTGGACCTGATTCGGTAAAAGTATGCCCAGGTTTTCAAGCCCCAGGCTCTTCCGGGACCATTTAGTTACTAAGGGAATCTGGTAAGTTTTTCCTCCGCTTATTGATATGCTTAAACTTCGTGGTAATCCCGCGCTGACTTTGGGGTGATCTGGCCTTGCTTCTTGAACTTGACCGCGAGTCCCGCTCGGAGGCCAAGGCGCGTGGCGGGGCTCGAGGCTGTTTCGCCGATCGCGCAGCGGCCCGGTCGCCGAGACTCGTATTTGGGCCAACCGCGGCCATGAGTCCAAGCGCCAGAGGCCAATCTCCGCCCCTTTGAGGCCCCGCCTTGGTTTGGGGAGTGGGGTGAAACCGATGCGTGACACCCGAGGCGGAGCGTGCCCTCGGCTAATGGCTTGAGGCGCGACTTTGCGTTCAAGAACCGATGGTTCACGAGATTACACAATTCACACCAAGTATGGCATTTAGCTCGTTCTTCGCCGATCACTGAGATATCCGTTGCGAAGTCGTTTTGGATACATGTGAAAAGCGCGCGCGGCGCACCGTCTCGGAAGCGGGGCGTGCTCTCTCGTTAAATTTCCATAGCGCAGTCAGCGCTTGGGGATTGTTTCGCCAGCCGGGGCGGGTGAGTCCTCTCCCGCATGGCGTCGGCGGAAGGAAGGCGCCAGCTGGGCTGGCGTCCCCCCTCCGCGCGCCGGTGATATCAAGCCCGGATTCGGGTCGTTACTGGCTGGCGGTTTCGACAATGATCCTTCCCGGGTTCACTGAAACCTTATTCACGACTTCTCCTTCTCAATGATAAGGTTCGGATGGACTTCTGGCGGCGTCGCGACGGCGAACGCCCAGCGTCGCGCGATCCGAACACTTCGCGGACCATTCAATCGGTAGGGCGGCGGGCGGTGTGTCTGAAAGGCGGGGGCGTAGTCAGCGGTGATGACTCGGCTTACTAGGAATTCCTGCGTTGAAGACCAACAATTGCAATGATCTATCCCGTCACGATGAAATTTCAAAGATTGCGGGCACATGGCCGAGGCTATGAACTCGTTGAATACATCGGTGTAGCGCGTGACCCGAACATCTAAGCATCTGCGGACTGTTGCCTCGAACTTCCTTGGCCTGGCGGCCATAGTCCTCTACAGAAGGCGGCCACGGAGGATACCTCCGCGCTAGTTAGCAGTGAGGTCTGGTTCGTTAGCGGAATTAACGACAAATCGCTCACCACTAAAACGGCCATGCACTACCCAGAATCGAAAAGAGCTCTCGGTCATCGATCCTTACTATGTCTGGACTGGTAAGTTTCCCGTGTTGAGTCAAATTAAAGCATGGAGCTCCTCACTGATGGTGCCTTAGTCAATTCCTTTAAGTTTCAGCCTTGCGACCATACTCCCCGGAACCCAAAGGCTTTGATTTCATGAGTGCGGTGAGTCCTAAAAGTAACATCCGGTGATCCACGAGTCGGCATCGTTTATATGGTTGAGACTAGGGCCGGTGATCGTCTTGACCCCAACTTTCGTTCTTGATTAATGAAAACATCCTTGGCAAATGCTTTTCGCGATTGTTAGTCTTTCATAAATCAAGAATTTCACCTCGACTATAAATACGAAGCATTTGTCACATTAATCATTACTCCGATCGAAGGCCAACGAGAATAGGACCGAAATCTATGATGTTATCCCATACTAATGTATCTGAGCGTAGGCTTGCTTTGAGCACTCTAATTTCTTAAGTAAATTAGCACGACCCCGATTAAGGCGAGGCGCATGCGGAAAAGGGCAGGAGCGGTGCACACGGCGGACCGGCCGACCCAAGGTCAACTACGAGCTTTTTAGCGCAAGCAACTTAAATATCGCTATTGGGCTGGAATTACAGCGGCTGCTGGCACCGGACTTGCCCTCGATGGATCCTCGTTAAGGATTTGGGATTGTACTCATTCAATTACGGACTCGTAGAGCGGTATTGTTGTCACTACCTCCCGTGTAGGAGTACTGGGTAATTTGCGCTTTGCTGCCTTCCTTGGATGTGGTAGCCGTTTACTCGGGCTCCTCCGGAATCGAACCTAATTCTCGCGTCACCGTGGTAGGCCTCTATCCACCGCCGAAAGTTGATAAGGGCAGAAATTTGAATGATCGTCGCGGCACGCGGTAACGCTTGCGATCCGTCGAGTTATCATGAATCATCGAACAGCAGGCGAGCCCGCGTCGACCCTTTATCTAATAAATCGTCATCCGCACCAAAAGTCGGGGTTTGGTGCGTGGCTCAGAATTACTACGGTTATCCGGTAGCAAATACCATCAAACAAACTATAAGCGGTTTAATGAGCCATTCGCGATTTCCGCGATGGTGAATTAGTTCGCCGCACTTACATACATGGCAATCTTTGAGACAAGCATATGACTCTTGGCGAGATCGGCAACGGTAGCATTCGCTTCCGGCCTTGGCGCCCGCGTGACCCATCCCTCCGTGGCCCGTTCGAGGCCCGTGTCGGACCAACCGGGTCGCGGCGGATCGTTAGCGTCGAGGCGATGCGTGTAGCAACGGGCGTCGGCGAGACCTCACGTCCATGCTGGCATTCCGCATCGAAGAAAGCGGGCGAAGACCGTGGGCCAAAGCGTAGCGTCGGCGCTTGAGCGCGCCGAACACAGGCTTCGCCTCAGCGATCCGCCCACACCGGAAGGGCACAAAGCGGGGGAAAGCGAAACCAACAATTCCGTTTTGTTGGTAAGCAACACGAGGATACGAAACGAACCCTCAAGGCAGCATTGCGCTTGAGGAAGGCGAAGCGGATGGCCTTGAGCAGTTCGGTTGCGAGCGGCTGACAGCCGGCGCCCTCAATCACCACTCCCTGCCGTTCACTTGCAGCTCTGCCTTGCGAAAGCGTCCGCATGCGAAGCATTTGCCGTCGGATCTGAGCACCAAGCAAGGCCAAGCCAGCACCGTCGGACGCGAAAAGCAGCACACATTTATTTTCCATAAAAACAAGGTCAGAATGGCGGAATAGCGGGCGACTCGGCGGCGACATTGCGTGGACATCCCAAAACCTAAGCACCAAGGCCCGAGAACAGCAAGGCCAGCACCAACAAAGGCGGGCACCCACCACGACCTAGGCACCTCTCATCCTTACCCCGCAAAAGGGTCTTAGAACAATTTTTGACCTAGCGGCAATAGACACCCCGATACTTGAAGTGACCCCAAAAAAAAAATATATTGAATTTTGGTCTGATTTTTTGCATCATGGTCAAGAAAATATGAAGAATTTTTCAAGCGAAAGAAAAAAAAAATTGGAGTGGCAAGAAGTGTATTTTTAGCCGCGTCGGCCGCGTGGGCATTGGCGGGCCATTTCCGACTAACCTCCGCCGATGCGAAATGACCAGCGGGCGGCAACCAGCCGGTAGCGGCAAAATCGCGCGCACCAGCCGCGGCTCCATCCGCCGCAGCCAGCAGCGCATAGCAGCGGCACCATCACCGCCAGCGCGATAGCGGCGGCACCATCTAGCGAGATTAAGCGCGGTCGTAACCATCGCCCCAGCCAGCACCATCGCAGCAGCGCAGCAGCGGCGTCTCCGCAACCAGCGATAGCGGCGGTACCATCGCGCACCAAGCATGACCATGTTAAGCAGCAGCGGCACCATCGTTAGCGCCAGTTTTCATCGGCGGCACCGCAGCGCGCCAGCGATCGTAGCGGCACCATCTCCATGACCAAGCGCGACAGCAGCTTGGCTATCAGCAGCAGTTAAGCGAGATTCAGCGGCACCATCAGCGGCGCAGCAACCACCACAGCAGCGGCACCCTCGCGCCAGCCAGCAAGATCGCGGCACCATCTCCGCAACCAGCGGCGATAGCGGCGGCAACATCAGCGCACCATCGCGACAGCATGCAGCCATCAGCGCGGTTTGACCATCAGCGGCGCAAGCGTAAGCGGCACCATCGCAGCGCAACCAAGCGCGTTCAGCAGCGGCACCATCTCCGCAACCAGCGCGATAGCGGCACCATGCGGCAACAAAGCATAGCCGTTTACAGGCACCATTAAGCGCGCACCAGCGGCGCAGCCAGCGCGATCGCGGCACATCTCCCGCAAGCCCAGCGATGGCGGCACCATCTCCGCAACCAGCGGCTGGCGCGAGGCTGCTTGCGCTCGGCGGCAAAAGCCAACTCTTCGCGCGAGGCTGCCCATTTCGAGTAAGGCATGCTTCACCCCTTTCGCCCAGGAAGGCAGCAGCGAACTTCGTCACGAGGATGTAGCCACCTCGGCGTGCCAGCGCCTGCGAGCTTGGAAGGATCTGAGCAGCGGCATGCACACAGCTTTCAGCGGCAAGCGCCTATCTTTGGAGAGGCATGTAAGCGCTTGATCGCGAGCAAAGGCAAACTGCCGGCCTTCGGCGAGCAAAAGCAGCCTTTCGCCACCAAGGCCATGCCTTTCGGCGAGGCAAGGCTTCTTGTGGCACAGCCCCCCCACTTTCATGTGACAAGCGGCCTTGTGAGCAAGCTGCCACCGATCGCGGCGGCAGGCAGCTGCGGCGGGCCAATCTCGCTGCTCGCCACGGCACCCTCGCACAGCACCCGAGGCAGGCGGCGCTTCGCCCGTGGCTGGGGGCGCAGTGCGCCATATTTGGCGGACAAGGATGCCAATGCTGGGCGAGCAAGGCTTCCTTCAGCGGGGAAGTGGCCATGTCCGCCCCGCTCTTCATTCCATGGGGGCGGATCTTGCAATTAGCCTCCGTCATCGAAACCACCATGGGCAGCGGACAAGCGTCGGCGTGCTTTGAAGGCCTAGATTTTTCTTGGACGCAGAAACGAGATGGCGGGCTTAGGGAACAATTTTTGGCGCTGGAAAGCAGTTTAAAATGCGTCAAAATGGAAAGCGGGACACGCTTCGTAAGATATAAGCGGCACCGGAATGGGCTGAAATTTTAGGAGGTGCCGTATATCGACCTGAATTATCTCATGGGACCAAAAGGTGGGGGAAATTATGCAGACTCGGGGTCCCAAAATTTGAGCAAAAATGGCCAAAAAGTAGCCATTTGAGCACCTGATTTTACCCAAATTTCGCGTTTTGGCGGGGATTTTGGGCGGCATTTTAGATATGTGCGTTTGTTAACCGTCGGAGGAGGCGAAGTCTATTAAGTCCGGATCTCGTTTATGGCGGTTACGAGCGGGGGACCCATTTTTGACGAAAGGGCCAAAATTTGCGTTTGAGCGGCGTGGGATTTTGGCTGGTATTATCGATGTTGGTGGGAGTTAGCCCACGGGGGAAAGCGGAAATTTCTCCTTTGTGACCACTTAGATTTTGCGAGTTAGCCTGTGAAAAAACACAAGTCCGCTCGAGGCACGAGTTAGCCTCGCTTGAACCATCACACAAGTCTTTGTGCGAGTTAGCCTCATGAAAGGAGAGTGTGCTGCCTTTGTGCCAGCCACTTAGATATTTCGAAGTTAGCCTCGTGAAAAAACACAAGTCCTCCGATCCTTGTGTGCGCGCGAAGGCTAACCTCCGGCGGGTTCGAACAAGAGAAGGCGGTGCGAGTGAGGGAGGGGCGAATCTGGCGGCGTAGGGCTGAATCTCGGTGGATCGTGGCAGCAAGGCCACTCTGCCCTTACAATACCCGTCGGCGTATTTAAGTATGCGCAAAGATTCTACCGCGCTTCGATGGGAATTACGATTCAAAGGCGTGACCCCGCCCGGCGGGGCCTACGACCGTGCCTCTGGGGCCGGAGGTCTGGTCGACAAGCGGCGGCGCGCAGCGTCGCTCTGGCGGATTACGACTTAGGCGTTGATCGTAATCCGGCGCCACGGTAACCGGCGCCGCGGCTTTTCAACCAAGCGCGATGACCATGCGAATCAGCGGTTCCTCGTACTAGGTTGAATTACTATTGCCGGTCATCGGTGAGGTAAAACTAACTGTCTCCGACGGTCTAAACCAGCTCCGTTCCACATTGGTGGGTGAACAATCCAACACTTGGTGAATTCGCTTATGATAGGAAGAGCCGACATCGAAGGATCAAAAACAGCGTCGCTATGAGCGGCAGCTGCCCCAGTTATCCCTGTGGTAACTTTTGACACCTCTAGCTTCAAATTCCGAAGGTCTAAAGGATCGATAGGCCCACGCTTTCACGGTTCGTATTCGTCTGAAAATCAGAATCAAGCGAGCTTTTACCCTTTTGTTCCACGAGATTTACTGTTCTCGTTGAGCTCATCTTAGGACACTGCGTTATCTTTTAAGATGTGCATGACCAAACTCCCACGACAATGTCTTGGCCGGATCGGCCCCGTGATGGAATCAAGAGGCGTGCCCGCCTCGATTCGCGGAATAAGTAAAATAACGTTAAAAGTAGTGGTATTTCACTTTCGCGTTTCCGGCTCCCACTTATACTACACCTCTCAAGTCATTTCACAAAGTCGGACTAAGTCAAGCTCAGGGTCTTCTTTCCCGTGATTACGCCAAGCCCGTTCCCTTGGGCGTGGTTTGTTGGATAGTGAAGCGGGGACGTGGGAATCTCGTTAATCCATTCATGCGCGTCACTAATTAGATGGCGAGGCATTTGGCTATAAAGAGTCATAGTTACTCCGTTTACCGCGCTTGGTTGAATTTCTTCACTTTGACATTGAGCTTTGGCGAAATCACATTGCGTGAGCATCCGCGAGACCATCGCAATGCTTTGTTTTAATTAAGCGTCGGATTCCCCTTGTCGTACCGATTCTGGTCATTGTTGGGGAAAACCCCGAAAGGACCGTTCGATCCGTCCCCGGCCGCGGCGACCGCTCTCGCCAGCGGTGGCTTCGAGCGATCCGGCGGGTTGGGCCCAGGACCCGTGCCGACCCTCGAGCCAATCCTTTTCGAAATTACGGATCCATTTGCCGACTTCCCTTGCCTACATTGTTCCATCGACCGGCTGTTCACCAGAACTGATGCGGTTATGAAATGACCGGGCGGCTCGATCCTCCAGATTTTCAAGGGCAGCGCCGGACACCAGCGGCGTGCGGTGCTCTTCCGCTGGACCCTACCTCCGGTGAGCCGTTTCCAGTGGGCAGGCCGTTAAGCGAAAAGATAACTCTTCCGAGGCCCGGCGTCTCGGACTCCCTAGCGTTGCCGTCGGCCGCGCGTCGGTTGAAATTTTAACCCGATTCCTTTGAAGCTTCGCGCGTGGCGCCGGATGAGCTTCCCGTCTCTTAGGATCGACTAACCCATGTGCAAGTGCCGTTCATGGAACCTTTCCCTCTTGACCTTGAAGTTCTCATTTGAATATTTGCTACTACCGAATCTGCACCGGCCGCTCCGGGCTCGCGCCCGGGTTTTTGGCGACCGCCGCCCTCACCTCATCGGGGCTGGCACTTGCCCGGCGGGTATGGGTCGGCTTAAGCGCCATCCATTTCGGGGCTATTGATTGGCGGTGAGTTGTTACACACTCTTAGCGGATTTCGACTTCCATGACCACCGTCCTGTTGTCTTGTCGACCAACACCCTTTGTGGGTTCTAGGTTAGCGATTGGGCACCGTAACCCGGCTTCGGTTCATCCGCATCGCCGATTCTGCTTACCAAAAATGGCCCCTTGGAGCACTTTCGATTCCGTGGCGGCGGCCAGCGCCGTCCTATTTAAAGTTTGAGAATAGGTCGGCGTTGCGCCCGATACCTCTAATCATTGGCTTTACCCGATAGAACTTCGTTTCCGGGCTCCGGCTATCTGAGAAACCGGAGGAACCGGCTACTAGGGTTCGATTAGTCTTCGCCCTATACCCAAGTCGAGCGATTTGCGTCGGTATCGCTGCGGGCCTCCAAGTTTCCTCGCCCGCTTCGGCATAGTTCACCATCTTTCGGGTCCCGGCATGCTCACCTCGAACCCTTCCGGAAGATCAAGGTCGGCGGTGCACCGCGAGGATCCAATCAGCTTCCTTGCGCCTTACGGGTTTCTTGGCCGTTCGCACATGTCGAGACTCCTTGGTCCGTGTTTCAAGCGGGCGAATAGAAACCATGAGCCCGATGGAGGCCGCGCCCGGCGCTGCCAGCCCGATCGCGGCGGCAGCGTCTCCGAGGCTTATCGAAGGCCGGGCTTGGGCCGCGCCGCAATCCGCATCGGTCCAGCGCCCGAGCGATCGGCGGACCGGCTCTCGCCGTTCCGCATCCGCGCATCGCCGGCCCCATCCGCTTCCCTCCCGACAATTTCAAGCACTCTTTGACTCTCTCTTCAAAGTACTTTGCAACTTTCCCTCACGGTACTTGTTTGCTATCGGTCTCGCCCGTATTTAGCCTTGGGCCGAATTTACCGCCCGATTTGGGCTGCATTCCCAAACAACCCGACTTCATGGCGCCTCGTGGTGCGGCGGTCCGGCGGGGCTCTCACCCTCTCGGCGCCCCTTTCCGGGGACTTGGGCCCGTCCGCTGAGGCGCTTCTCCGGACTACAATTGGCGCCCGATTTTCAAGCTGGGCTCTTCCGGTTCGCTCGCCGTTACTAAGGGAATCTGGTAAGTTTCTTTTCCTCCGCTTATTGATATGCTTAAACTTGGGTAATCTTTGACACAGGTCGCGATCGGCGCGCTTCTGTGAACTTGAGTCCCCACTTTCGGAGACGAGGCGGCGGGAGCTCGAGAGGCTTTGTTTCACCACCGATCGCGGCGGTGAGAGACTCGTATTTGGGCCAACGCGGCGGTCAGCGCCGGGAGGCCAATCTCCGCCCGAGGCCCCGCCTTGGTTTGGGGGGTGGGGTGGGGAACACGATCGTGACACCAGGCGGCGTGCCCTCGGCCTAATGGCAGGCGCAACTTGCGTTCAAAGACTTCGATGGTTCACGGGATTCTGCAAGTATCGCATTTTCGTTCTTCATCGATCACGAGCGAGATATCCGTTGCGAAGTCGTTTTGGATACATGTGAAAGAAAGCGCGCGCAGCGGCGCCGTCTCGAGGCAGCGGGGCGTGCTCTCGTTAAATTTCCTTGGCGCAGATCCGCGCGGTTCGTTGTTTCGCCAGCGGGGCGGGGCGAGTCCCTCTCCCCGGCGTGAAGCGGAAGGCGCCCGCTGGGCGTCCCCCCTCCGCCCGGTGATATCAGCGGTTGGTGGTTCTGCTGGGCGGTTTCGACAATGATCCTTCCGCGAGTTCACTACGGAAACCTTATTACGACTTCTCCTTCCTCTAAATGATAAGGTTCGGTGGACTTCTCGCGGCGTCGCGGGCAGCGAACCGCCAGCGTCGCCGCGATCCGAACACTTCACCGGACCATTCAATCGGTAGGGCGGCAGGCGGTGTGTACAAAGGCGGGGGCGTAGTCAGCGAGCTGATGACTCGCGCTTACTAAATTCCTCGTTGAAGACCAACAATTGCAATGATCTATCCCATCACGATGAAATTTCAAAGATTACGGGCACTGTCGGCCAAGGCTATAGACTCGTTGAATACATCGATTGTGGCGCGCGTGCGACCCGGAACATCTAAGGGCATCACGGACTGTTATTGCCTCAAACTTCCTTGGCCTAAGCGGCCATAGTCCTCTAAGAAGCTGGCCACGGAGGATACCTCCGCATAGCTAGTTAGCGGTGAGGTCTCGTTAGATTAGAATTAACCGGACAAATCGCTCCACCAACTAAAACGGCCATGCACCACCACCCATAGAATCGAAAAGAGCTCTCGGTCTGTCAATCCTTACTATGCGGACACTGGTAAGTTTCCCGTGTTGAGTCAAATTAAAGCGCGAGCTCCCTGTGGTGCCCTTCCGTCAATTCCTTTAAGTTTCAGCCTTGCGACCATACTCCCCGGAACCAAAGACTTTGATTTCTCAAGGTGCCGGTGAGTCTAAAAAGTAACATCCGTGATCCACGCATCGTTTATGGTTGAGACTAGGGCGGTGTCGATCGTCTTGAGCCCCAACTTTCGTTCTTGATTAATGAAAACATCCTTGGCAAATGCTTTTCGCGGTTGTTCGTCTTTCATAAATCAAGAATTTCACCTCGACTATGAAATCTGAATGCCCCTGTAATCATTACTCCGATCCGAAATAGCAGAATAGGACGAAATCCTATGATGTTATCCCATGCTAATGTATATCTGAGCGTAAAGCTTGCTTTGAGCACTCTAATTTCTTCAAAAGTAGCACGACCCGATTAAGGCCGAGGCGCATCAGAAGGGCAGCGGCGGTGCACACCGGCCGACCCAAGGTCAACTCGAGCTTTTAAGCGCAACAACTTAAATATCGCTATTGGGCTGGAATTACTGCTTGGCACCGGACTTGCCCTCAATGGATCCTCGTTAAAGGGATTTAGATTGTACTCATTCAATTACCGGACTCATAGAGCCGGTATTGTTATTTATTGTCACTACCTCCCGTGTCGGATTGGGTAATTTCTTGGCGCTTTCTTGCCTTCCTTGGATGTGGTAGCCGTTTCTCGGGCTCCCTCTCGGAATCGAACCCTAATTCTCCGTCACCGTCACCACCATGGTAGGCCTCTATCCTACCATCGAAAGTTGATAGGGCAGAAATTTGAATGATCGTCGCCCGCGGTTGCGATCCGTCGAGTTATCATGAATCATCGAACAGCAGGCGAGCCAGCGTCGACCTTTATCTAATAAATGCATCCCTTCAAAAGTCGGGGTTTGGTGCGTATTAGCTCTAGAATTACTACGGTTATCCGGTAGCAAATACCATCAAACAAACTATAAGCGATTTAATGAGCCATTCGCGGTTTCACGGTCGAATTAGTTCGTACACATGCATGGCTTAATCTTTGAGACAAGCATATGACTCTGGCGGGATCAACCGGTAGCATTCCTTCCGGCGCCGCGCCCATCCCTCCGTGGCCCGTTCGGGGCCTCGGTCGATCGACCAACACGGGTGCGGCGTTGGCGTCGAAGGCGATGCGTGTAACGGGCGATCGAGGCGAGACCTCACGTCCATGCACAGCATTCGCATCCGAAAAGCAGGCGAGAACCGTGGGCCAAAGCGTCGGCGAGCACGCCGAACCGGAGCTCGCCTCGTCCACCCACCGGAAGGGCACAAAGCGGACGGGAAAAGCGAAACCAGCAATTCCGTTTTGTTGGTAAGCAACACGGATACCGAACGAACCCTCAAGGCAAGCTGCGCTTGGGGAAAAGGCTGAAGCGGATGGCCTTGAGCAGTTCGGATTGCGAGCGAAGCCTGCCCGGACGCCCTCAATCACCACTCTGCGCCCTGCGTTCAGCTACGGCCTTGCGGCGTCCGCATGCCGAAGCATTTGCCGTCGGGTCTCACCAAGCAAGGCCAAGCCAGCACCGTCGGGCAGCAGCACACATTTATTTTTCCGCCAAAAACAAAAGGAATGTCGCGGAATGGCGGGCGAGCTCGGCGGCGACATTGCGACGGACATCAAAACCTAAGCACCAAGGCCAAGGCCAACACCAACAAAGGGGCACCCACCACCCGACCTAGGCACCTCTCATCCCTTACCCCCTAAAGAGGTCTTAGAACAATTTTGACCTAGCAATAGACACCCCCAATACTTGGCTGACCCCCACCCCGAAAAAAAAAATATATTGAATTTTGGTCTGATTTTTTGCATCATGGTCAAGAAAATATGAAGAATTTTTCAAGCGAAAGAAAAAAAAATTGGAGTGGCAAAAGAGGTATTTTTAGCCGCGCGTGGGCATTGGCAGGCCATTTCCCAGCTAACCTCCGCCGTGCGAAATGACCAGCCAGCGTGCCAGCGGCAAAATCGCGCACCAGCGCCAGCGCAGCAGCTCCATCGCGCAGCGGCAGCCAGCGCGCAGCCAGCGCGGCACCATAGCGCGCAGCAGCACCATCAGCGGCACCAGCAGCAGCGGCGGCACCATCAGCGCAGCACCATGGCGGCATGGCGCGGCACCATCAGCAGCGGCACCCTCGCGCGCAGCCAGCAAGATCGCAGCGGCACCATCTCCGCAACCAGCGCGATGGCAGCGGCACCATCGCGCGCAGCATTAAGCGCGGCACCAGCAGCAGCGGCACCATCGCGCGCAGCCAGCGCGCGCAGCACCATCTCGCAACCAGCGCGATAGCGGCGGCACCATCAGCGCGCAGCAGCAGCAGCAGCGCAGCGCGGCGGGCACCATTGCGCGCAGCGCGCAGCGGCACCATCGCGCGCAGCCAGCGCGATCGCGGCACCATCTCCGCAACCAGCGCGATAGCGGCACCATCTCCGCAACCAGCGCTGCGCGAGGCTGCGCTTCGCGGCAAGGAAGCCAACTCTTGCGCGAGGCTGCCCATTTCGAGTAAGGCATGCTTCACCCACTCGCAAGGAAGGCAGCGCGAACTCGTGCGAGGATGTAGCCCAGCCTCGGCGTGCCCAGCGCCGCGAGCTTGGAAAGATCTGAGCAGCGGCATGCACTGGCACTCGCGCGGCAAACTGCCTATCTGGAGAGGCATGTAGCGGTCGCGAGCAAGGCAAACTGCCGGCCTTCGGCGAAACAGCGCGCTTCGCCACCAAGGCCCGCAGCCACGCTTCGGCGAGGCAAGGCTTGACATGCAGCCCCACTCGCGGCAAGCAGCGCGGGCTCGCGAGCAAGCTGCCCGATCGCGGGGCAGGCAGCGGCGCGCTGCGAGCAGGCCAGGCACTATCTCGCGGCTCGCCACGGCACCCTCGCGGAGCACGCACAGCACCCTCGCGCGAGGCAGGCGCTTCGCCGTGGCTGAAGCGGTGCGCGCTGGCCAAGGATGCCAATGCTGGGCGAGGCAAGGCTTCCTTCAGCGGAAGTAGCCATGTCCCTTCGGCGCTGCTACTGTTCCATGGGGCGGATGCAATTAGCCTCCGTCATGCGGAAACCACCATGGGCAGCGGACAAGCGTCCGGCGTGCTGAAGGCCTAGATTTTTTGGCGGACGCAGAACACGAGATGGCGGGCTTAGGGAACAATTTTTGGCGCTGGAAAACAGTTTTAAAAATCGTCAAAATGGAGAAAGCGGGACACAAAAAACTTCGTAAGATATGCAAGCGGCGGAATGGGCTGAAATTTTAGGGCGCGTATATCGACCTGAATTATCTGATGGGACCAAAAAGTGGTGGAAATTAAGCCGGAGCTCGGGGTCCCAAAATTTGGGCAAAAATGGCCAAAAAGTGGCCATTTGAGCACCATTTTGCCAAATTTGGCGTTTTGGCGGCGGGATTTTGGGCCGGAATTTTAGATATGTGCGTGTGTTAACCGTCGGAGGCGGAAGTCTATTGGTCGGATCTCGTTTATGGCGGTTACGAGCAGGGGACCCATTTTTGACGAAGGGCCAAAATTGGCGTTTTCGTGGCGGCGTGGGATTTGTGGCTGGTATTGTCGATGTTGGTTGGAGTTAGCCACAGGAGAAAACGGAAGCCAAATTTCTCCTTTGTGCCGACCACTTAGATTTTGCGAGTTAGCCTCGTGAAAAAACACAAGTCCGCTCGAGGCTGAGTTAGCCTCCTTTGAACCATCACACAATCTTTGTGCGAGTTAGCCTCATGAAAAGGAGAGTGTGCTGCCTTTGTGCCAGCCACTTAGATATTTCGAGAGTTAGCCTCGTGAAAAACACAAGTCCCTCCGATCCTTGGGCGTGTGCGGCTAACCTCCGGCGGGTTCGAACAAGAGAAGGCGGTGCAGTGAGGGGAGGGGCGAATCTGGCGGCGTGGGGCTGAATCTCGGTGGATCGTGGCAAAGGCCACTCTGCCGCCACAATACCCGTCAGCGTATTTAAGTGTCGCAAAGGATTCTACCCGCTCGATGGGAATTACGATTCAAAGCGCCCGCGGGGCTTCCTGCGTGCCTCGGGGCCAGGAGGTCCCCTGAGTCGACAAGCGGGCGGCGCGCGCGCGTCGCTCTAGCCGGATTCGACTTAGGCGTTCGGTCATAATCCGGCGCCACGGTAACCGGCGCCGCGGCTTTTCAACCAGCGCGATGACCAATTGTGCGAATCAGCGGTTCCTCGTACTAGGTTGAATTACTATTACAGCGGTCATCGGTGAGGGTAAAACTAACTTTGTCTGACGGTCTAAACCCGCTCACTATTGGTGGGTGAACAATCCAACACTTGGTGAATTCGCTTCACAATGATAGGAAGCCGACATCGAAGGATCAAAAAGCGTCGCTATGAGCGCTGCCACAAGCCGATTATCCCTGTGGTAACTTTTCGACACCTCTAGCTTCAAATTCCGAAGGTATAAAGGATCGATATGCCACTCTTACACGGTTCTTATACTAACTGAAAAACATAATCAAACGAGCTTATACACTTATGATCCACACGAGATTTATCTTCTCTTTGAGCTAATCTTAGGACACAAGCGTTATCTTTTAACGGATGTGCCAAACTCCCACTGACAATGTCTTCCGCCGGATCGGCCCGTGAAACGCGGAATCAAAAGAGGCGTGCCGCCTCCGATTCGCGGAATAAGTAAAATAACGTTAAAAGTAGTGGTATTTCACTTTCGCGTTTCGGCTCCCACTTATACTACACCTCTCAAGTCATTTCACAAAGTCGGACTAGAGTCAAGCTCAGGTCTTCTTTCCCTGATTACGCCAAGCCCGTTCCCTTGGCGTGGTTTATTGGATAGTGAAGCGGGGACGGTGGGAATCTCGTTAATCCATTCATGCGGCGTCACTAATTAGATGGCGAGGCATTTGGCTACTATAAGAGAGTCATAGTTACTCCGCCGTTTACCGCGCTTGGTTGAATTTCTTCACTTTGACATTGAGCGGCGAAATCACATTGCGTGAGCATCGCGAGGACCATCGCAATGCTTTGTTTTAATTAAAGCGTCAGTTCCCCTTGTCCGTACCAGTTCTGAGTCATTCGGCGGGGAAAACCCCGAAAGGACCGTTCAGTCCGTCCCCGGCCGGCGACCCGCTCTCGCCCGGTGGCAGCTCGAGCGATCGCCGACAGGCGGGTTGGGGGGGACCCGTGACCCTCGAGCCAATCCTTTTCGAATTCGGATCCATTTGCCGACTTCCCGCCTACATTGTTCCATCGACGGCTGTTCACCTTGGAGAACTGATGCGGTTATATGGCGGCGGCTTTTCGATCCTCCGGATTTTCAAAAGGGCGCGGCGCCGGACACCAGCGGCGTGCGGTGCTCTTCCGGCCGCTGGACCTACCTCCGGCTGAGCCGTTTCCAGTGGGCAGGCCGTTAAACAGAAAAGATAACTCTTCGAGGCCCCCGGCGTCTCGGACTCCCTAACGTTGCCGTCACCGCGTCCGGTTGGAATTTTAACCCGATTCCCTTCGAAGCTTCGCGCCGTGGCGCTGTCAGACGAGCTTCCCGTCTCTTAGGATCGACTAACCCATGTGCAAGTGCCGTTCATGGAACCTTTCCCTCTTGACCTTCAAAGTTCTCATTTGAATATTTGCTACTACCACCAAGATCTGCCGGGCTCGCGCCCGGGTTTCTTGCGCGCCCTCCTACTCGCCGGGGCTGGCACTTGCCGGCGGCAGCGCCATCCATTTGGCTATTGATTGGCGGTGAGTTGTTACACACTCCTTAGCGGTTCGACTTCCATGACCACCGTCTTGTAATCGACCAACACCCTTTGTGGGTTCTAGGTTAGCGTGATTGAGCGTAACCCGGCTTCGGTTCATCCGCATCGCCCGATTACCTTACCAAAAATGGCCCACTTGGAGCACTTTCGATTCCGTGGCTCGGCCAAGCAGCGCGTCTGTTAAAGTTTGAGAATAGGTCGGCGTTGCGCCCGATGCCTCTAATCATTGGCTTTACCGATAGAACTTCGTTTAGGGCTCCGGTATCTGAGAAACGGAGGAACCAGCTACTAAACGGTTCGATTAGTCTTTCCTATACCCAAGTCAGGCGATTTGCCGTCGTATCGCTGCGGGCCTCCACCGAAGTTTCCTGGCCGCCCGCTTCGAGCATAGTTCACCATCTTTCCCGGGTCGACGAATGCTCACCTCGAACCCTTCAGAAAGATCGAGGCGGTGCCAGGCGGACCGGCCGAACCAACCAAGGTCGACTGACTTTTTAAGCGCAACAACTTAAATATCGCTATTATTTGGAATTACCGCTTTGGCACCGGACTTGCCCTCGTGGATCCTCGTTAAAGTTTAGTGTACTCATTCGATTACCGGACTCATGAGCCGGTATTGTTATTTATTGTCACTACCTCCGGTGTCGGGGATTGGGTAATCTTGGCGCTTGCGCCTTCTTGGATGTGGTAGCCGTTCTGGGCTCCTAGAATCGAACCACTAATTCTCGCGTCACCGCCATGGTAGGCCTCTATCCTACCATCGAAGTTGATAGGGCAGAAATTTGAATGATGCGTCGGACACGGTGCCTTGCGATCCGTCGAGTTATCATGAATCATCGAACAGCAGGCGAGCCAGCGTCGACCTTTATCTAATAAATGCATCCCTTCAAAAGTCGGGGTTTGGTGCGTATTAGCTCTAGAATTACTACGGTTATCGGTAGCAAAATACCATCAAACAAACTATAAGCGATTTAATGAGCCATTCGCGGTTTCGGCGAATTAGTTCGTACTTACACGTACATGGCTTAATCTTTGAGACAAACATATTCTTGGCGGGGATCGACCGGTGGCATTCGCTTGGCGTGGCCCGCGCATTGACCCATCCTCGCGTGGCCCGATTAAGGCCTCGGTCGTCGGCCAACAGTGCGGCGTTCGTTGGCGTCGAAGGCGATGCGTGTAGCAGACGATCGGCCGAGACCTCACGTCCATGCACAGCATTCGCATCAGAAAAGCGGCGAGAACTTCGTGGGCCAAAGCGTAGCGTCGGCCGAACGCGCCGGGAGCTACGCCTCGCGTCCACCACCGGAAGGGCGGACGGGGAAAAGCGAAACCAACAATTCCGTTTTGTTGGTAAGCAACCGGAGATGCGAGCGAACCCTCGAGGCAACAGCTGCGGCAGGAAGGCGAAGCGGATGGCCTTGAGCGGTTCGATTGCGACGCAGCCTGCGACGGACGCCCTCGATCACCACTCGCCCTGCCGTTCGCAGCTCACGGCCTTGCCGGCGTCCGCATGCCGAAGCATTTGCCGTGGTCTCTGCTACCAAGCAAGGCCAAGCCAGCAGGTCGGACGCAAGCAGCACACATTTATTTTTCCGCCAAAAACAAAATTGGTCGGAATGTGGCGGAATGGGGCCGAGCTCGGCGGCGACATTGCGACGGACATCCAAAACCCTAAGCACCAAGGCGAGCAAGGCCAACACCAACAAAGGGGGCACCCACCCGACCTAGGCACCTCTCATCACACCCCTAAAGAGGTCTTAGAACAATTTTTGACCTAGCAACAATAGCACCCCGATACTTGGTGACCCCGAAAAAAAAAATATATTGAATTTTTGGTCTGATTTTTTGCATCATGGTCAAAGAAAAAATATGAAGAATTTTCAAGCGAAAGAAAAAAAAAATTGGAGTGTAAAGAGGTATTTTTAGCCGCACGCGTGGGCATTGGCGGGCCATTTCACTAACCTCCGCCGATGCGAAATGACCAGCGGAGCGTGCCAATGGCGAAAATCAGCGCCAGCACCACCAGCAGCTCCATCCACGCACCAGCGGCGCGTAGCCTTGATCGGCGGCACCATCACCATGACCAATGGCGATGGCAGCGGCAGCTTTCATGGCGCCAGTTAAGCGAATTAAGTTTTCGCCAGCATCCAGCAGCGGCACTTTCATCAGCGCAGCCAGCGCAGACATATGGCACCATCTCCATAACCAGCCGCGATAGCGGCGGTACCATCGCGCGCACCAAACGCATGAGCGGCTTTCATCAGCGCGCGGATTAAGCAGCAAGCAGCGGCACCATCAGCGCCCCGTATGTGCACCATCGGCGCATAGCCAAGGCGATCGGCGGCACCGTCTCCATAACCAAGCGCGACAGCAGCGGCACCATCGCCAGTTAGCGAGATTCGGCAGCGGCTTTAACCACCACAGCGCAGCAACCACCACAGCAGCGGCGGCACCCATGTGCGCAGCCAGCAAGATCGCGCGGCACCATCTCCGCAACCAGCGCGATAGCGGCGGCAACATCAGCGCTTTCATGCGCGGATCGCCAGCGCAGTTAAGCGAGATTAAGCGGCACCATCAGCGCAGCAAAGCGCTAGCAGCGGCACCATCAGCGCAGCCAGCGGCGTTCAGCGGCACCATCTCCCGCAACCAGCGCGATAGCGGCGGCACCATCGCGCCTTAAGCAGCGCAACAGCCATCAAGCGGCAAGCAGCAGCACCGGCACCATCGGCGCGGATTAAGCGAATTGCAGCGGGGCACCATTCGCGCGCAGCAAGCGCCCTGGCAGCACCATCGTAGCGCGCCAGCCAGCGATCGCGGCGGCACCATCTCCGCAACCAGCCCAGCGATAGCGGCGGCACCATCTCCGCAACCAACGCTGGGCGCGAAGGCTGCGCTGTGCGGCAAAATAACTCTTGCGAGGCTGCCCATTTCCGAGTAAAGGCATGCGCCGCACTTCGCCAAGGAAGCGTGGCGAACTTCGTGCGAGGATGTAGCCAACCTCGCGTGCCCAGCGCCGCGAGCTTGGAAGATCTGAAGCAGCGGCGGCATGCACACAGCTCAGCGGCAAACTGCCTATGCTGGAGAGGCATGTAGCAGTGGCGGATCGCGAGCAAAGGCAAACTACCCGGCCTCGGCGAAAGCAAACAGCGCGCTTCGCCACCAAACCCGCAGCCACGCTTCGGCGAGCAAAGGCTTGCGCTGACATGCAGCCCCCACTCGCGGCA
Source organism: Citrus cavaleriei (assembly GCA_030448925.1). Taxonomy (NCBI): domain Eukaryota; kingdom Viridiplantae; phylum Streptophyta; class Magnoliopsida; order Sapindales; family Rutaceae; genus Citrus; species Citrus cavaleriei. The sequence goes on along the minus strand of JAUJEN010000381.1, from coordinate 15,548 downwards.
AGCAAGCCAGAGCTCGCGAACAAGCTGCCCGCGATCGCGGGGCAGCAGCCAGCGCTTGCAAACAGGCGAGAGCACTATCTCGCGGCTGCAGCACCCTCGCCCAGAAGCCGCACAGCCAGCGCGAGCGAGCAGGCGGCGCTTCGCCCGTGGCTTTAGCTTGGTCGCGCGCCTGTGGCGTAACAAGGATGCCAATCTTGGGCGAGCAAAGGCTTCCTTCAGCGGAAGTAGCCATGTCCGCCGTGGCCCTTTTCTGCATTCCATAGAAGGTGGGATCGCGCTTACTCCGTCACGGCTCACCATGGGCAGCGGACAAGCGTCCGGCGATGCTGAAGGCCTAGATTTTTCTTGACGCGGGCGAGATAGGCGGGCAGGGAACAATTTTTGGCGCTGAAAACAGTTTTAAAAATCGTCAAAATGGAGAAACGGGACCGCAAAAAACTTCGTGGTGAAATACAAGCGGCACCGGAATGGGCTGAAATTTTAGGGCGCCGTATATCGACCTGAATTATCTGATGGGACCAAAAGTGGTGGAAATTATGCCGGACTCGGGGTCCCAAAATTTGACAAAATGGCCAAAGCAACCGTAGCCATTTGAGCACAGTTAAATTTGGCGTTTGGCGGCGGGGATTTTGGGCGGCATTTTAGATATGCGTTTGTTAACCGTCGGAGGCGGAAGTCTATTCGGTCCGGATCTCGTTTATGGCCGGTTCTGCGAGCAGGGACCCGTTTTGACGAAGGGCCAAAATTTGCGTTTTCGGAAGGCGTGGGTTGTGGCTGGTATTGTCGATGTTGGTGGGAGTTAGCCACGGGAGAAAGCAAAGCCAAATTTCTCCTTTGTGCCGGCCACTTAGATTTTGGGAGAGTTAGCCTCATGAAAAAACACAAGTCAGCTCAGGGCACAGTTAGCCTCGCTTGAACCATCACACAAGTCTTTGTGCCGAGTTAGCCTCGTGAAAAGGAGAGTGTGCTGCCTTTGTGCCAGCCACTTGAATATTTCGAAGTTAGCCCGTGGCTTTGAAAAAACACAAGTCCACTCCGATCCTTGGGCGTGTGCGCCCTAAGCCAACCTCCGGCGGGTTCGAACAAGAAGGCGGTGCAGTGAGGGGAGGGGCGAATCTGAGCGGCGTGGGGCTGGAATCTCGGTGGATCGTGGCAGCAAGGCCACTACGCCACTACAATACCCGTCAGCGTATTTAAGTAAATGCGAGATTACCGCTCGATGGAGAATTACGATTCAAAGCTGACCGTGCATGAGCCCTTCCGTAGCCCCGGGGGCTATTGTTTCGCGATGCCTCCCCGAGGACGGGAGGTCCCTCTGAGTCGACAAGCGAGCGTGAGCGCGTCGCTCCAGGATTCGACTTAGGCGTTCGGTCGTAATGCCACGGTAACCAGCGCGGCGGCTTTTTCAACAGCGCGATGACCAATTGTGCTTGAATCAGCGGTTCCTCGTACTAGGTTGAATTACTTCTACAGCCGCGGTCATCGATGGGTAAAAACTAACACTGTCTCACGGCGGCAATTCTAAACCCGAGCTCGCGTTCACATTGGTGGGTGAACAATCCGACGCTTAGTGTCGCCGCAATGATAGGAAGGCGGAGCATCGAAGGATCAAAAAACAGCGTGCTATGAGCGGCAGGCTGCCTGAGCGAGTTATCCACAATGGTAACTTTACCGACACCTCTGGCAATTCCGAAGGTCTAAAGGATCCCGATGAGCCCGGCTTTCCACGGTTCGTGACCGATGCTGAAAATCGGGGAATCAAGCGACTTTTTACCCTTTTGTTCACGATTTACATTCTCGTTGAGCTCATCTTAGGACACTGCGTTATCTTTTAACGGATGTGCCGACCAAACTCCCACTGACAATGTCTTCCGCGGATCGGCCCGTGAAACAGGAATCAGAGGCGTGCCCGCCTCCGATTCACGGAATAAGTAAAATAACGTTAAAAGTGAACAGTATTTCACTTTCGCGTTAGTTCGGCTCCCTTATCCCCTACACCTCAAGTCATTTCACAAAGTCGGACTGAAATTCAAGCTTCAGTGACGGGGTCTTCTTTCCCCTGGCCCGAGATTCTGCTTAAGCCCGTTCCATGGTACGTGGTTTTATTTGGATAGTGAAGCGGAGACGATTGGGAATCTGATTAATCCGTTCATGCTAGCGTCACTAATTAGATAATGGCGAGGCATTTAGCTACTATAAAGTCATAGTTACTCACTTCGTTTACCGCGCTTGGTTGAATTCTTCGCGCGACATTGAGCAGGCAGAAATCATTCGCGTGAGCATCGCGAGACCATCGCCTTTGTGTTTTAATTAAGCGATTGATTCCCTTGTAAAATTACCCGGATTCTGAGTCGGCCATTCGGCCTTGAGAAGGCCCGAAAGAGACGTTCAGTCCGTCCCCGGCAGAAACGCAGCGGCGACCCGGCTCGCCAGCGGTGGCAGCTCAGCGAGTAAACCCGGTAAGCAGCGGGTTGGGCTGGGACCCGTACCCGACCACGAGCGATCGCACTTTTCAAAATTACGGATCATTTTGCGACTTCCTTGCCTCATCGTTGTTCCATCGACGGAAGAGGCATTTCACCTTAAGACCTGATGCACGGTTGCCAAATGCGGCCAAGGCGCGTGGCTTTTCGGTCCTCGGTTTTCAAGGAGCGGTGCCCACGGACACCATGCGGCAACGTGCGGTGCTCTTGGTTCTCTCCGCTATTTGGACCCACCTCGGTGAAACCCGTTCCGAGGTAGGCAGGCCGTTAAGCGAATAACTCTTCGAGGCCCGCCGGCGTCTCCGGACTCCCTAACGTTGCCGTCAGCGCGTCCGGTTCGAGAATTTTAACCGATTCCCTTTGAAGCTTCAGCCGTGGTATTGTCACGTGACTTCCGATCTCTTGGATCGACTAACCCATGTGCAAGTGCCGTTCCACATGGAACCTTTCTTGCCCCCTTCAGCCCAAGTTCTCGTTTGAATATTTGCTACTACCACTGAAGATGCACACCTGCGCAAGCGCTCCGCCGGGAACTCGCGCCCGGTTTTTCGCGGCGGCGCCCTCACTCGCCGGGGCTGCGGCACTTGCCCGGCAATGGGTATAAATGCGGCTTAGCGCCATCCATTTCAGGGCTAGTTGATTGGCCGGTGAGTTGTTATTCTGGCACACTCGCAGCGGTTCGACTTCCATGACCACCCGTCGCAATCTTTGTCGAATAAAGCCAACACCCTTTGTGGGTTCTAGACTGTTATGATTGGCACCGTAACCCGGCTTAGGTTCATCCCGCATCGCCAGTTCCTTACCAAAAAATGGCCCACTTGGAGCGCACTCGTTCCGTGTATTCGGCGACTCAAGCCAAGCGACAGCGCCGTCTACTATTAAAGTTTGAGAATAGGTCGGGCGTTCGCCCCGATACCTCTAATCATTGCATTTACCGATAGAACTTCGTTTAGGACTCCGGCTATCTGAGGAAACTTCCGGAGGGAACCAGCTACTAGGCAGTTCGATTAGTCTTTCGCCCTATAATCGGGTCAGACGAGCGATTTACGTCGGATATCGGCTGCGGGCCTCCACGGAAGTTTCCTAACGGCCGCCCGCTGAGCATAGTTCACCATCTTCCGGGTCCCGACGGTGTATACTCCTCGAACCCTTCTCGGAAAGATCAAGGTCGATCGGCGGTGCACCTGGCGAGATCCGTAATCCAATCAACTCCTTCGCCTTCTGCGCGGGTTTGCGGCCGTTGGCTTCGCGCCATGTCAGAGACTCGCGGTGCGTGTTTGAAGGCGGGCGAATAGCAAACCCATGGCGAGGCGTCTGCGGGGCCCAGCGCGAATGCATGGCTTTCTGCCCGGAGAAGCGCGCTGCCATATAACCCGATCAGCAGCGGCAACGTCTCCACGAGCTTGCTCGAAGGCGGGCTTGGGCGAAACGCCCCCTTGATCCAATCGGTCAGCGCCGACAGTGGCCGGCTCGCCGTTCATATCAGACCGGAAGCATCGCTCCCCGTCCGCTTCCTCAGGCAATTTCAAGCCCTCTTTGACTCTCTTTTGAAAGTCCTTTCATCTCTTTACTCCCTCGCGGTACTTGTTTGCTCGGTCTCGCCGTGTTTAGCCTTGGGCCAGAATTTACCGCTTGGGTTGAGCTATTCCCAAACAAACTTGGGCTTCCTTGGTGGACTTCTTTAATGGTCTTGAGAATCCCGTGTGTCCAGGCGCGGCAGGGCTCTCACCCTCTCCGGCGCCCTTTCGGGGGACTTGGGCGGTCATGCCCGCTGAGGGCAGCTTCTCAGACTCTGATTAGGACCCAGGCATGGGCAGCCTAAGCTGGGCCCGATTTTTCAAGTTCAGCTTCGGTTCGCCCGTTACTAAGGGAATCACAGTAGATTTCTTTTCCTCCGGCAATTGATATGCTTAAACTCGGTAGGTAATCCCGCTTCCGCGACCTACAGCCAGGAATGGTGTATCTGGCGCCGCTTGCTTGTGAGCCAGGCGCGAGTCCCCACTGGAGGCCGGGCCTTGTGGCGGGGCTCGAACTCCGAGGCTTTGTTTTCGCCCACCGATTTCGCCATGGCGGTCGCCCAGAGACTTCGTATGTTGGGCCAAACCCACGCGGCGGTGACGGGAGGCCAATCTCCGCCGCACCGAGGCCCCATTGCGCGGGTTTGGAGGTGGGGTAGACGCGTACGTGCTTTACTGACGAGCGTGCCCTCGGCTAATGGCTTAGGCGCGACTTTGCGTTCAAAAACTCGATGGTTCCGCAGGATTCTGCAATTCGCACCAATGTCGCATTTTATTCGTTCTTCCTTCATCGTCGGCCCAGAATATCAAATTCTTAAAGTCGTTTGGATACATGTGAAAGCGCGCACCCGCGGCGCCCACCGTCTCGGGCAGCAGGCGTGCTCTCTCGTTAAATTTCGCCCTTAAGCGCTTGATCCTTGTAGGGGTTGGAATATGTTCGCGGCCAAGAAGCGGGGCGAGTCCCTCTCCGCCAATGAAGCGGAAGAAGGCGCCCGCTGCGTTGGCCAACGTCCCCTCGCCGCCGGTGATATCAAGCTGGTTGGCGGGTGCGTTCTGCTTTGGCGAGTTTTAGAGCAATGATCCTTCCTTCGAGTTCACTACTGGAAGCCTTATTACGACTTCTCCTTCCTCGGATAATGGTTCATGGACTTCGCGGCGTCGCGGAGCAGCGAACGCCCGCGTCGCGCGATCGAACACTTCACGGACCATTCAAACCGGTGGGCGAAGCGACCCAGGCGGTGTGTGTACAAAGGCGGGGGCGTGGTCGGCGAAGTGATATTTGACCGGCTTACTAGGAAATTCCTCGTTGAAGGGCTGACCAGCCAATTACGCAATGATACATCACGATGAAATTTCAAAGATTACCGCACTTTGTCGGCGGGCTATAGACCGTTGAATACCTACATCAGTGATTATGGCAGCAACGTGCTGACCCGAGAACATCTAAAGTGCATCACGGACTGTTGCCTCGAAACTTCCTTGCTGGCGACGCGATTAGTCTCTAAGCGGCGGAGATACTGCCTCGCGCTAGATTAGCGGTGAGGTCTCGTTAGATTAGCGAATTAACCACGACAAATCCGCGCTCGCTAAAACGTATGCACCTACCTTTAGCCGAATCGAAAAGCTCGGTCGATGATCAGTCCTTCTTATGTACGGACTTTGGTTTTAAGTTTCCGTGTTGAGTCAAATTAAGCATGGCTCCATTCAGTGGATGCTTCCTTAGTCAATTCCTTTAAGTTTCAATACGACCCGCCCTACGGAACAAACTTTGATTTCATGCAATTTTGTGCGGTGAGTCCTAAAAGTAACATCGGCCCATTGATCACCGGTAAACATGGTTTATGGTTGAGACTAGAATGGGTATCGATCGTCTTGAGCCCCTGACTTTTGGTTCTTGATTAATGAAAACATCCTTGGCAAATGCTTTCGCGGTTGTTAAGTCTTTCTCTTAAATCCAAGAATTTCCTCTCGACTATGTAAATCTGAATCACCCCAAAATGTCACAATGAATCGTTACTCCAGATCCAGAAAATTAGCGAATAGGACCAAAGAAATCCTGATGTTATCCCATGCTAACTCTGCTCTGAGCGTAGGCTTGCTTTGAAGGCACTCTAATTTCTTCGAAAATACCATATTGTAGGGGTGTACGACCCCGCGATTAAGGCGGCGCTTGCATCGGCCGTGAGAAGGGCGGCCAATGCGATTACTTGCCTGTGGTGAGACCGAGCCGTGATGACCCAACTTCTGAGCTTTTAGCTTGACAACAACTTAAATATCGCTATTGGAATTTGGAATTACATGATGCGGCACCGGACTTGCCCTCAATGGATCCTCGTTAAGGGATTTAGAGTGCACTCATTCAATTACCGGACTGGTATTGTTATTTATTGTCACTACCTCCGATGTCGAGTTGGGTAATTTAGCGCTACTTGCCTTCATGTGGATGTGGTAGCCCGTTTCTCAGGCTCCCTCTGGGAATCGAACCTAATTCTCCGTCCCGTCACTGCAGCCATGGTGGCACCATCCTGCAGCCGAAAGTTGATAGGGCGAAATTTGAATGATGCGTCCAGCGGCTTGGTGGCACGCTGCGATCCGTCGATTATCATAATCATCGAACAGGCATGAGCGGCGTCGACCTTTATCTAATAAATGCATCGCCTTAGTCGGGGTTTGGTGCGCGTGTTAGCTCTAGAATTACTCACGGTTATCCGTAGCGAAATACCATGTTCTTCAAACTAAGCGATTTAATGAGCGTTCGCGGTTTCCACGATGCGGAGTGGACCATACTCACACATGCATGGCTTAATCTTTGGTCAACATATGACTACTGGCGGGGATCAACGGTAGCATTCTTCCGGCGAAGCGACCTTGCCATGACCCGTCCCTCACGTGGGTTCGGGGTCCGGAGACCGGTCGGTCGGATAAACCAACAGATGCGGCTCGCGTTCGCGTCAGAAACGTCGCGTTAGCTTGGTAACGGGCCCGGTAGGCGAGACCTCACGTCCATGCGACATTCCGCATCCGAAAAGCAGGCGAGAGACCGTGGGCCAAAAGCGTGCCAAGCGTCTGGCGCGCTTGTAGCCCTTGAGGAACGAACTCGCCTCGCGTCCACCCCACCCGCGGAAGGAGCACAAAGCGGACGGGGAAAAAGCGAAACCAGCAATTCGTTTGTTGGTAAGCAAACGGGATGCGAAACGAACCCTCAAGGCAACTGCGGCAGGGAAGGCGAAGCGGATGGCCTTGAGCAGTTGGTGCGCAACTGAGCGAACTGCCGACGGGCGCCCTCAATCACCACTGCACCCCACCGTTCCATTTAGCTACGGCCTTGCGAACCGGCGTCCCATACCGAAGCATTGCCGTGGGTCTGGAAACACTGCAAGCAAATAAGCCAACCGTCAGACCTTGAAAAGCAGCACATTTATTTTTCATAAAAACAAAATTCGCCGAATATGGCGAATGGCGGGAGGCAGGCTCGGCGACATTAAATGCGACGGACATCCGAAAACCTAACACAAGGCGAGCAGCAAGGACCAGCACCAAGCAAAGGCAGGCACCTGCCGAAACTGAGGCACTCTCATCCCTTACCCCGCAAAGAGGTCTTAGAAACGATTTTGACCTAAAGCAATAGACACCCCTTTGATATGCGCCAGGTGACCCCCTTTAAAAAAAAAAATATATTGAATTTTGGTCTGATTTTTGCATCATGGTCAAAAAAATATGAAGAATTTTTCAATGAAGAAAAAATTGGTGTGGCAAGAGGTATTTTTAGCCGCGATCAACGCGTGGGCATTGGCGACCATTTCCTGCAATAACCTCCTTACTCGCCGATGCGATAATAATGGGCCAGCGCAACCAGCGTGCCAGCGGCAGCGCAGCAAAATCATGCACCGTAGCGCCAGCAGCTCCAATCACATCCGCAGCGGCGCGCCACCATGGCCAGCCGATAATGGCAGCTGTCTCATAACGCGCGCGGCATCGCCCGATCGCCAGCCCAAATCCAAGCAGGCTTTCACTCATGTAGCGCCAGTTATGGCGACCATACTTTCGCGCCCGACCAGCCAGCCAGCGGTACACCATCGGCAGCCATGTAGCGCGACCAGCGGCACATCGCTCCCATTAAGCAACCAGCCAGCAGCGATAAGCGGCGGTACCATCCATGTTGTATAAGCTTGTGACTATGTTTAGCAGCGGCTTTCCATCGTAAGCGCGCGGTTAAGCGAGATTAGCGGCGGCTTTCATCGGCGCCAAGCTGGCCAAGCACCATCAGCAGCGGCACCATCGGCGGCGCAGCCAGCCTTTCGATCGCGGCTTTTCCCATCTCCCCCGACCAGCGGCTGGCGACAGCCGGCACTTTCATCAGCGGCGCCAGTTAAGCGAAGTTGCAGCGGCACCATCAGCGCGCAGCAACCCACCACAGCCCGGCGCAGCAACCACTACCACAGCAGCGAGCCACGCGTTCGCGGCGTAATCTCAGCAAGATAGCGACAAGCGGCACGTCTCCAGCGACAAGCCATCGAAATAGCGATGCGGCACTCAGCAGCGCACCAATAGCTTTGACAACCTACCAACGATATTTCATCGGCGCATGTTAAGCAGATAAAAGCGCGGCGGCACCAGCCAGCGATCGCGGCATACCAGACGCCGCAGCACGCGTCAGCCCAGCCATAGCCCAGCGGCGTTAGCGGCTGACACCATCTCCCGCAACCAATGACGCGGCGGCGGCCATCGGCACCGCAAACAAGCCAGCAAAATGCGCCGTTGTATTTTCATCGCGGCGCAAAGCATAGCCTTATCAAGTTCAAGCGACACCTTCAGCGCGCAGTTAAGCCGGCATACTGCGGGCACCATTTCACGGCGCATGCAAGCGCCCTCGCAGCTGGCAAGGCAACCAGCACGCGCGCCTGTTGGCGCGTGCCAACGCTCGCGCGATCGCGGCGGCACCATCTCCGCAATAGCGAGCACGATGCTGGCGGCACCATCTCCATAGCGCTGGTAGCGAGGCTGCTTAACGCTTCATGTGCGGAAACCAACTCTTGCGGCGGGCTGTATTCCAGTAAGGCATGCTTCACCCTTTCGCAAGGAAGGCGTAGCGAACTTTCGCGTCACGAGGATGTAGCCAGCCTCGGCGTGCCCGCCAGCGCCTGTGAGCTTGGAAGAGATCTGAGCAGCCAGCGGCATGCACGGCACTTTCATGGCGACAAACTACCCTATCTTGAGAGGCATGTGGCTTGTGCGCAGGTCGCGAGCAAACTTACCAGTGACCTTCGGCGAGGCAAACAGCGCTAGCCTGGGCCCGCAGCCTGCCTTCGGCGAGCCGAGCTGGCGGCTGCAGCCCCCCCACTCAGCGCGGCAAACAGCCTTGAGCAAGCTGCCCACGATCGCGGGGGCGGTAGCTGGCGCTGCCCGAGCAGGCCGGAGCATATCTCGCGGCTCGCCACGGCACCTTTCGCGGAGACGCCTGACACCACCAGCGAGGCCTTCGCCCGTGGCTGAAGTGTGGTCTTGCATGCGGCCCCAGCGGCAAAATGTATCTTTGGTGAGCAGGCTTCCTTCAGCGGAAGTGGCCATGTCCCCTTACGTGGCTACTCTTTAACCCCACATTCCATGGGGGCGGATCTTTGCGTTCTTCTCCAGTCATGCGAAACCACCATGAAGCGTGATAGCGTCCGGCGACCCTTTGAAACCCTAGATTTTGCGGGGCCTTGAAACACGAGATAAGCGGGCTTAAAGGTGGTACAGCGGCCCAAACGGTTTAATCGTCAAAATGGAAAAGCGGGACACAAAAAACTTCGTGGGTCTAAGCGGCACCGAGAATGGGCTGAAATTTTGGGCGCCATTATATCGACCTGGAGTATCTGATGGGTAAAAAGTGGTGGAAGTATGCGAACTCGGGGTCCCAAAATTTGGGCAAATGGCCAAACCGTTAGCCATTTTGAACTGCGATTTACTTAAATTTAAACGTTTCTGGCGAGGCGGCCCGAGGGATTTTGGGCGGCATTTAGATATGGTTGTTAACCGTCCGGAGGCGGAAGTCTATTCGAGCCGGATCTCGTTTATGGCGGTTTACGAGCGGGGGACCCATTTTTGACGAAGGGCGGTGCGTTTGGTGGCGTGGGATTTAATGGCTGGTATTGTATGCGATGTTGGTGGGAGTTAGCCACGGGAAAAGCGGAAGCCAAATTTCTCCTTTGTGCCCGGCCACTTAGATTTTGCGCGAGAGTTAGCCTCATGAAAAAACACAAGTCCGCTCGAGGCTGAAGTTAGCCTCCTTCGGAGCCATCACACAAGTCTTTGTGCGAGTTAGCCTCATGAAAGGAGAGTGTCTTTGTGCCAGCCATGGGCCCCCAGAGTTGCTTCATTGAAAAACACAAAATTCACTCGTCAACCGTGTGCGCCCTTGACTAACCTCGGCGGGTTCGAACAAGAGAAGCGGCGATGCGAGTGAGGGGGGAGGGACGAATCGGCGGCGTGGGCTGGTCTCGGTGGATGCGTGGCAGCAAGGCCACTGCGCCACTTACAATACCCCGTCGGCGTATTTAAGTAGATGCGCAAAGGATTCTGCACCGCGCGCTCGATGGGAATTACGATTCAAGGCAGCGGTACCCCGCCGCCAGCGGGGCTTGGCCTCGACTGCGATGCCTCACGGGGACGGGAGGTCCTGCTTGCGAATTCGACAAGCGGTGGCGGCGCCGCGGCGTCGCTCTGGCCCGGATTACGACTTAAGTCCGGTCATAATCCAGCCGCGGTAACCCAGCGCCTGGCTTTTTTCAACCAGCGCGATGACCAATTATGCGATCAACGGTTCCTCTCGTGCTAGGTTGGCGAATTACTATTACGGCGGGTCATCAGTGAATGGTAAACTAACTTTGTCTCTGACGGTCTAAACCCGACTCACGTTCCTGTTGGTGGGTGAACAATCCAACACCCGGTGGTCGCTTGTGCATGCAATGATAGGAAAAGCGAAGCCAGAAGGATCGAAAAACAGCGTCGCTATGAGCGGCAGGCGCCCTGAAGCGGTTATACAATGGTAACTTTTACCGACCTCACAGCTCCAAATTCGAAGGTCTAAGGATCGATGGAAGGCCCGCTTTCCACGGTTGTTATTAAATGCTTGAAAATCGAGAATCAAGCGAGCTTTTTTACCCTTTTGTTCCCTACGAGATTTACTGTTCTCGTTGAGCTCCTTAGGACACTGCGTTATCTTTTGCCGAGATGTGCACTTCCCAAACTCCCCACGACAATGTCTTCCCGCCGGATCGGCCCGTGAGAGCCTTGGAGTCAAAGAGAGCGATGCCGCCTTTCCGTTCACGGAATAAGTAAAATAACGTTAAAAGTAGTGGTATTTCACTTTCGCGTTCCGGCTCCACCCTTATACTACACCTCTCAAGTCATTTCTACAAAAGTCGGACTAGAAGTCAAGCTCTTAACGGGGTCTTCTTTCCCAGGATTACGCCATAAGCCGTTCCCTTGGGGCGTAGTTTCCGTGGTTTAACGGATAGTAAACGAGGGCGGTGGGAATCGTTAATCCGTACGTGCAGCGGCGTCCTTTAATTGAGTAGATGGCGAAAGGCATTTGGCTTCTATAAAAGTCGCCATAGTTACTCCATGCCGTTTACCGGCGCTTGGTTGAATTTCTTCAGCATTGAGCAGGCGAAATCACGTGCGTGAGCATCGCGAGAGCATCGCAATGCTGTTTTGTTTTAATTCAGTTCCTTGTCCGTACCAGTTACGAGTCGGCTATTCGGCCTTGCGGGAAGGCCAAAAGGACGTTCGATCCGTCCAGCCCGTGAAACGCGGCGACCCGCTCTAGCGGTAGTGATGCTTTCGGCGATCCGCCCGACAGCAAGCGGGTTGAGGGCCCAGGACCCGTGCCAAGCCAGGCGAGCGATCCTTTTCCGAGATTACGGATCCATTTGCGGCTTCCGCACCCTACATCGTTGTTCCCATCGACGGAAGCTGTTCTGCCAGAACGTCTGATGCGGTTATAAATCTGGACCAAGGCGTGGCACTTTCGGTCCTCGGTTTTCAAGAACGCGAAGCTGCCTTGGACACCCGGCAACGTCGCGGTGCTCTTCGACAGCCTGGACCCTACTCGGGCGAAACCGTTTCGAGGGTGAGCGACAGGCGTTAAGCAGAAAAAATGCTGCTCTTCCGAGGCCCGTAAGCGTCCGGACTTCCTAACGTTGCGACCGCCCGACGTCCGTCCGATTGAAATTTTAACCCGATTCGCTTTCGGCTTCGACTCGCGCCGTGGCCTGTCCAGACCGAACTTCCCGTCTCTTAGGATGGCGGCCAACCCGTGTGCAGTGCCGTTCATGGAACCTTTCCCCTCTTGACCCAAAGTTCTCATTTGAATATTTGCTACTACCACGAATGCCTTTCAGCGAACCGGTAGCTCCGCCGGGCTTTCGCGCCCGAGGTTTTGCAGCGACCGCCAGCTCTCACCACTCGGGGCACGGCACTTGCCCGGCGGCGGGTATAGGTCGGCGCTTGGCGCCATCCATTTCGGAGGGCTGGTTGATTGGCGGTGGTTGTTTACCTCCTTAAGCGGTTCGACTTCCGCGACCACCGTCCTGCTTTGTCTTGTCGGCCACCCGACACCCTTTATGGGTTCTAGGTTAGCATGCAGATTGAACGCCGTAACCGGCTTCCGGTTCATCCGCGTCGCCCGATTTAAACGCACCAAATGGCCCGCAGAGCACACTTTCGATTCATTAGGGCGTACCAGCCCGGCGGCCAGCGCCGTCCTACTATTTAAAGTTTGAGAATAGGTCGAGGCGTTGCGCCCGATGCCTCTAATCATTGGCTTTACCGATGAACTTGGTTCGGGCTCCGGCTATCTGAGAAAGCTTGGAGGAAATTTACTAGGCACGGTTCGATTAGTCTTTCGCCAGCCTATACCTACCGTCGGGCGAGCGATTTGCCGCGTCGGTATCATTGCGGGCCTCCACGGAAGTTTTCCTCGGCTTCGCCCACTTCGAGCATAGTTCACCATCTTCGGGTCCCTGACAGTGTATGCCACACCGAACCCTTCTCCGGAAGATCCAATTGTTGGTCGGTCGGCTGGCGGTGCACCGCGAGATCCGCCATGATCAGCTTTCGCTTGCGCCTTCTGGTTCTTGGCCCGTTGGCTTCGCACTTTATGTCGAACTCGCAGTCCGTGTTCAGAAGCGGGCGAATAGAATGAACCCAGAGCCCGATCTGGGAAAGATGCTGTAGCTGCCTTGGCTGCGCCCCGTAGCCTTCCAGCCAATCCCAGCAGCGGCGTCTCCAGAGCTTGCTCGAAGGCGGGCAGGCGCCGCCCATATCCGCATCGGTCAGCGCCCGAGCGTCGGCGGACCGGCTCTCGCCGTTCCGCATCAGCGAAGCGCGTCGCCGGCCCCATCCGCTTCCCTCCCGACAATTTCAAGCACTCTTTGTTCTGCGCAAGTCCTTTTCATCTTTCCCTCGCGGTACTTGTTTTGCTGTCGGTCTCGCCCGTGTTTAGCCTTGGGCCGGAATTTACCGCCCACTTGATTTGGGCTGCATTCCCAAACAACCCGACTCGCAAGCGCCTACGTGGTGCGGCGAGGGTCCAGGCGGGCGGCGGGGACTCTCTCACCTGCCAGCGGCCCCTTTCCGGGGGACTGGGCGGCCGCGGCAGACGCTCTCCGATTCCGGACTACAATTCACGGACGCGGGCGCCCGATTTTCATTGGCTGAATCTTCGGTTATTCGCCTTCGCGCCGTTACTAAGGGAATCGTGGATTCTTTCCTCCGCTTATTGATATGCGTAAACTCGGCGGGTAATCGCCTGACACTGAAAGGAATCGCCAATCACGGCCTTGTTTCTTGTGAACCTTGATCCACGAGTCCCCTTCGGAGACGGTGTGGCGGGGGCGGTAGCGCAGAAGGCTCCGAGGCTTTGTTCTCTACGGTCGCCCGCGCGGCTTGTCATCGAGACTTCATATTTGGGTAGGCCGCGGCGGTCAGCGCCAGGCCAATAATCCACTCCACCCGAGGCCCGCCTTGGTTTGGGGGGTGGGGTAGGAAACAGCGTCGTGACACCAGCGAGCGTGCCCTCGACTGCCTATGGCTTGAGAAGCGCAACTGCGTTCAAAAGACTTCGATAGTTCACGGGATACGGTCACAATTCACAAGTATCGCATTTACGCTTCGTTCTTCGCGCCGATGCGGTCTGGCGAACCGGGAATATCTCAAGTGCGAAGAAATGCGTTTTGGATACATGTGAAAAAAGCGCCCGCGCGCTTTTAGCGCGTCTCGAAGCAGCAGGAGGCGTGCTCTCTCGTTAAATTTCCGCAGCGATCAGCGCGGCGGGGTTGATTCGGTGTTCGCCCGGTAAAAGGGGCGGGGCGAGTCCTCTCCAAAGCGTCAGAAAGGGGCGCGCCCGCTGGAACCGTCCCCTCCAGCCATGCGGTGATATCAGCGGATTTGCGGTGAATTCTGCTGGGCGATTTCGACAATGATCCTTCCGCTTGAGAATTTCACTGCGAAGCCAATACGACTTCTCCTTCCTGCTAAATGATGAGGTTGGATTCCCGGTGGACTTCCGCGGACGTCGCGAGCGAGAACCGGCGTCGCGCGATCAGACACTTCACGGACCATTCAATGATCGGTAGGAAGGCGACGGTAGTTGTACAAAGGCGGGGGGCGTAGTCAGCAGCGAGCTGATGACACAAAACACTAGGAATTCCTCGTTGAAGACCAACAATTGCAATCTATCCCAAATCGATGAAATTTCAAAAGATTACCGGGCACATCGGCCAAGGCTATAGACTAGATTGAATACATCGGTGTAAGCTGGCGTCTGACCCGAACATCTAAGGGCATCCACGGACTTATTATTGCCTCAAACTTCCTTGGCTTCAGCGGCCATAGTCCCTCTAAGAAGGCGTACGGAGGATACCTCCCTTCAGCTAGTTAGCAGTGAGGTCTCTTTCGTTAGATTATCGGAATTAACCAGACAAATCGCTCCGTAGCCTAGAGCGGCCATACACCGCCCGTAGAATCAAGAAGAGCTACCGATTTGTCAATGTACTATGCGGACACGGTAAGTTTCCCGTGTTGAGTCAAATTAAGCCCAGACTCTATCCTGATGGTGCCCTTCGTCAATTCCTTTAAGTTTTCGACCTTAGAGCAATACTCCCAGGACAATTTGATTTCTCATAAGGTGCGGCGAAGATTTAAAAAGTAACATCCGATCCACAATTACGGCATGGATTTATGGTTGAACTAGGGCGGTGTCGATCGTCTTGAGCCCCCGACTTAGTTCTTGATTAGCTAAGTATCGCAAATGCTTTGGATTCGTCTTTCATAAATCAAGAATTTATTTACCTCCCGACTATATGAAATCTGATACCCCATTGTCCCCCATTAATCATTACTCCGATCCAGAAGGCCAGAGAATAGGACCCGAAATCCTATGATGTTGCCATACCTAATATTATCTGAAGCGTAGGCTTGCTGAGCACTCTAATTTCTTCAAAGTAACGGCAGCGGTGCTGCAGGTGAAAAAGCAGAATCGGATTAACCTTAGCAATACGTAACT
>JAUJEN010000380.1:0-64877 GCA_030448925.1 Citrus cavaleriei | reverse complement strand
ATCTGCTTCGTTCAGTTACATTATTGCTAAAATTGACTCGATTCTGCTTCTCT
This sequence comes from Citrus cavaleriei, assembly GCA_030448925.1. Taxonomy (NCBI): domain Eukaryota; kingdom Viridiplantae; phylum Streptophyta; class Magnoliopsida; order Sapindales; family Rutaceae; genus Citrus; species Citrus cavaleriei. Next base: position 64,824 of record JAUJEN010000380.1, on the reverse strand, counting down.
ACCTGCTCATAATACCAGGTGGTGGGCTAGCCAACTTTAATCACATGATTCGAATGAGGAGCAAGGGTTCTGGCCGACCTCCGTCTATAGAGAATAAGCTGACTACAGCAGCAGCAAAACTCTAACCATCGAAGAGCCCAGAAGCAAGTTAAATCCAGTGCAAAAATACAAAAAAGCGAATTGGGCTATAGCCTTGGGGATAGGCTGTGTGATCGCCCTGTTTCAGGTGTGGGAGACTTTCTGGCGGCCTCCAGCGTGTAAAATAGGCCCTTGAGACAGCCGTGCAAAGTAACTCGCCTGGCCAGGAAGCGCCATGTTGATCCTCTGGGAAAAACCACAAAAGCAGGTGGGCTACTAGCCAGAAGTGGGGCGCCAGCAATGCTGGGACTCGGAATGGCAGCGAGACTGCAGGCGGCCTCATGTAAAAATATGCTCCAGCGAGCATGCCCTTCATGAAGGCCGAGGCGCCAAGACCGTCCAGTGGAAAAAGGCCTACAAAAGGCAGACTATAACCTTGTAGAGTGGGGCTGGCAACAATTCGCCCGGACTTCGAATAATGGCAAGAGACTTCTTGGCTTGACCTCCGTCAATGCCAAGAAGAATAGGTCAGCCTTTAACCGCACCAAGCTCTTTCCTGAAGGCGATAAGTTAGATCCAAGCGGAAAAAAGGCCTAAGCAGGTGGACATAACAGGGTGGAGCTGGCCAACTTGATCGCGGTTCAGACCAGCCTTGAACTGAAACACCCTCATGTGCCAAAATGGGCAGCAGGCACAGCCCAAATTACCGCCCAGGCAGGCGCCAAGATGATCAGGAAAAAAGGTCCACCAGCGGGTGGGCTATAGCAGGGGGTGGAGCTGGCCAGCAAATCCCGCCCGGACTCGGAATGGCAGACTTTCTGGCGTGACCTCCGTGTGCGACAAATAGGCTAAACACATCCAGCGCTTAAATAACTGCCAAACGCCCGGGGTGCCAAGTTAATCCAGGAAAAAGAGCCATAAGGTGAGCTATGGGGGGGGTGGGGCTGGCCAACTTCGTCCACTGGACTGAATGAGACTTTGCAGGCACCCTCCGTGTGCCAAAATAGGCCTTGGGCAGGCAGCAAAAATTACCGCCAGAGGCAGAGGCGCCAAGTTAGATCCAGCGGAAAAAGGCCACAAGCAGGTGGGTTATAGCCTTGGGGGTGGAGCTCATGACGTCCGCCCCGGACTCAGATAGCCTTGAGGAACTGCGGCGGCCTCCTGTCTTAGCATTTCTAAAATAGGCTGCGGCATCCGCCTAAAAATAACACTACTTGAAGGCAGGCGCCAGTTCGTCCAGGGAAAAGGCCTAAAAAGCAGGTGGAGCTATAGTATTTGGGGTGGGGCTGGCAAACTTGATCAGGACCTTGAATGACATGAGACACTACTTGAGCACCCTCGTCAATAATGACAAAAATAGGCCCATGGTACAACCCTTAAAATCCGCCAGAGGTCAGGCATGAGATCGTCCAGGAAAAGTCCTGCCTGCTTGAATTGGGCGATAGCCTTGGGGGTGGGGCCTGGCCAACTTCATCCACGGACTCGGATGGCAGTTCGCAGCCGGCCTCCGTGTGCCAAAAACCAGGCAGCCCAGGCACAGCCAGCGCCCAAAAATAACATACAGAGGCCGTGGTATCAAAGTTAGATCAGCATAAAAATACCACAAAAACGGGTGGGCTATAGCCTTGGGGGGTGGGGCTGGCCAGCTTCGTCCGCCGGACTCGGAATGGCTGGCAGGCTTCTGCAGGCGGCCTCGTGTGCCATGAATGACAGGCTGGGCTGGCCAGCCAATAACCGCCCGTAGGCGGGGTGCCAAGTTAGTCCAGGCACAAAGCGGGTGGTCTATAGCCTTGGGGGGTGGGGCTGGCCAGCTTTGTCCACGGTTCGAATGTGTGAGTTCTGGCGACTCGATGTGCCAAAATAGGCAGCGGGCTGGCCAGCGCCCAAAATAACTGCCTGAAGGCCGTGGCTCAAATTGATCCAAGCGGAAAAAAAGGCCACAAAGCGGGTGAATGTGAGGGGGGTGGGGCTGGCCCACTTCGTCCGCGGGACTTCCAGATAGCGTGAGACTGCGGCGGCCTCCGTGTGCGACAAATAGGCTGCAGCACATCAGCCTAAAAATAACTACCCGAAAGGCCGAGGGTGCAAAGTTAGGTCCAGCGGAAAAAAGGCCACAAAAGTGTGGGCTATAGCCTTGAGAGTGGGGCTGTGCTTTGTCCGCCCGGACTCGGAATGTGTGAGTTTGCAGGCGGCCTCCGTGTGCAAAGATAGGCAGCAGGCAGCCTTAAAATAACCGCCCAGGCGGCGGCATAAGTTAGTCCCAGCAAAAGGCCACAAAAGCGGGTGAACAGCTGGGGGTGGGGCACAGCCAGCAATCCCGCCTGACTCGGAATAGCTGGTGAGGCTGCGGCTGACCTCCGTGTGCAAAAAAATGAGCGCCCAGGCTGCCCGCGCCCAAAATAACCACCTGAAGCCGAGCGCCATGTTAGATCCAGCCGGAAAAAGGCTAAAAAGCGGGTGGCTATAGCCCAGCAGGGGTGGGGCTGGCCAACTTTGTCGCCCGGACTCGGGAATGGCGTGAGACCAGCGGCTGACCTCGGTAATGAACAAATAGGCTTCTGACACATCAGCCTAAAATAACTACTTGACGCCGGAAACCCAGGATTAGAATCCAGCGGAAAAAAGGCTAAAAACAGGTGGGCTATAGCCAGCAGGGGGCTGGGCTGGCCAGCAGATCCGCCGGACTCGGAGTAAGCGCGAAGAGTTTGCGATTGGCCTCCGATGTGCCAAAAAAATGAGGCAGCGGGCAGCAAAATAACTTCGCCGAAGCCGGGCGCCACGTTAAATCCCAGCGCAAAAGGCCACAGAGCAGGTGGGCTATAGCAACTGGGGGAGTAGGGCTGGCAAACCGATCCGCCTTTCGGAATAGCGAGAGCTGAGCAGCCTCCATGTGCCAAAAATAGGCAGCAGGCACAGCCGCGTCCAAAAATAACCGCCCGAAGGCCGGGGTGCCAAGTTCGTCCAGCGGAAAAAGGCCACAAAAACGGGTGGGCTATAGCCTTGGGGGGTGGGGCTGGCCAACAATCCCCGGACTCGGGCAGCCTTGAGACTATCTGGCTGACCTCCGTGATGCCATGAATAGGCCGATGGGCACCAGCCAAAAATAACCGCCCGTAGGCGGGGTTACTGCTGCAAGATTAGATCCAACGGAAAAAGGCCACAAAAAGCAGGTGGGCTATAGCCTTGGGGGTGGGGCTGGCCAACTTTGTCCACCGGACTTCGAGATAGCGCGAAGTTCTCACGAGCGGCCTCCGTGTGTAAAAATAGGCAGCGGGCACAACTGGCCAGCGCCCAAAAATAACACCTGAAGGCCGTGGCATGCAAGTTAAATCCAGCGGAAAAAGGCCACAAAAACGGGTGGGCTATAGCCTTGGGGGGTGGAGCTGGCCCACTTCGTCCGCCGGACTCGGAATGGCGTGAGACTTTACGAGCGGCCTCCGTGTCCGACAAATAGGCTGCGGCACATCCGCGCCTAAAAATAACTGCCCGAAGGCCGGGGCGCCAAGTTCGTCCAGCGGAAAAAGGCCACAAAAACGTGTGGGCTATAGCCTTGCGGGGTGGGGCTGGCCAACTTTGTCCGCCGGACTCGGAATGGGGAGCAGAAAGGTTTGGCTGCCTCCGTGTGCCAAAAATAGGCAGCCGAACAGCAGCCCAAAAATATTTCGCCAGCAGGCGAGTTAAATCCAAGCGCAAAAAGGCCACAAGCAGGTGGGCTATAGCCTTGGTGGGGCTGGCCAACCGTCCGCCTGACTTCGGAATAGCCAGGGGAGACTTTCGCGGCGACCTCAAATGTAAAAATAGGCCGCGGAGACAGCCGTGCCCAAAAATAACCGCCTGAAAGGCGGTGCCAATTAGATCCAGCGGAAAAAGGCCCGCAAGCAGGTGGGCTATAGCCTTGAAGTGGGGCTGGCCAACTTTGTCCGCCCGGACTAAGATAGCGAGAGTTTGTGATTGTGCCGTGTGCCAAAAATAGGCAGCAGGCACAGCAAAAATAACCGCCAGGCAGGCGCCACGTTAATCCAGCGCAAAAAGGCCACAAACACGACTGGGCTATAGCCTTGGTGGGTGGGGCTGGCCAGCAATCCGCCTGACTTGGAATGACCTTGAGGCTTTGAAAGCGACCTCCGTGTCAAAAAATAGGCAGCAAAGCAGCCCATAAAAATAACTTTCGCCTGAAGGCAGCGCCATGTTAAATCCAGGGAAAAAGGCCTAAGCAGATTGGGCTAGAGCCAGGGGGTGGGGGCTGGCCAACTACGTCCGCTGGACTCGGAATGGCCAGACATTGAGTGGCCTCCGTGTAAAAAATAGGCGGCACAGCACCAAAAATAACCGCCCGAAGGCCGGGGCGCCAAGTTCGTCCAGCGGAAAAAGGCCACAAAAACGGGTGGGCAATAGCCTTTGGGGGTGCGGCTGGCCAACTTCGTCCGCCGGACTCGGAAAGACACGAGACTTTTCGAGCAGCCTCCGTGTGCCAAAAATAGGCCGCGGGCACAGCCGCGTCCCAAAATAACCGCCCGAAGGCCGGGGCGCCAAGTTCGTCCAGCGGAAAAAGGCCACAAAAACGGGTGGGCTATAGCCTTGGGGGGTGGGGCTGGCCAACTTCGTCCGCCGGACTCGGAATGGCGCGAGACATTGCGAGGTGCCTCCGATGCCAAAAATAGGCCATGAACTGTAGCACCAAAATAACGCCCGAGGCAGGCGCCAGGATAAATCCAGCGGAAAAAAGGCCACAAAAGCAGGTGGGCTATAGCCTTGGGGGTGGGGCTGGCCAACTTTGTCCCAGGACTCAGAATGTGAGAGTTTGGCGGCCTCCGTGTGTAAAAATAGGCATGGCAGCGCCAGCATAACCACCAGGCAGGCGCCAAAGTTTCCAGCTGTAAAAAAGGCCACAAAGCAGATTGAAGGCTATAGCCTGGGGGTGGGGCTGGCCAACCGTCTGCCGTACTCGGGAATCGGGAGACTGCGAGGGCCTCCGTGTGAAAAAATAGGCTGGGCAAAGCCAGCCCAAAATAACCGCCAGGCAGGCGCCTGGATTAGATCCAGCAGAAAAAGGCCACAAAAACGGGTGGGCTATAGCCTTTGGGGGTGGGGCCGGCCGACTTCGTCCGCCGGACTCGGAATGCCGCGAGACTTTCCGAGGGGCCTCCGTGTGCCAAAAATAGGCTGCTGGCAAAGCCGAAACCAAAAATAACTGCCCGAAGGCCGGGGCGCCATTTCGTCCAGCGGAAAAAGGCCACAAAAACGGGTGGGCTATAGCCTTGGGGGGTGGGGCTGGCCAACTTTGTCCGCCGGACTCGGAATGGCGCGAGAGTTTGCGAGCGGCCTCCGTGTGCCAAAAATAGGCCGTGGGCACAGCCGCGCCCAAAAATAACATCCCGAAGGCCGGGGCGCCAAGTTCGTCCAGCGGAAAAAGACCACAAAAACAGGTGGGCTATAGCCTTGGGGGGTGGGGCTGGCCAACTTCGTCCGCCGGACTCGGAATGGCGCGAGACTTTGCGAGCAGCCTCCGAGTGCCAAAAATAGGCCTTGAGCACAGCACCAAAATTACCGACCCGAAGGCAGGCGAGATAGATCCAGCGGAAAAAGGCCACAAAAACGGGTGGGCTATAGCCTTGGGGGGTGGGGCTGCCAACATCGTCCGCCGGACTCGGAATAAGTGAGAGTTCTGAGTGGCCTCGTGTGCCAAAAAAATAGGCAGCGCTGTGGCAAAAAATAACATGAAGGCAGGCCAGTTGATCCAAGCAAAAAGTCCACAAAAAGCAGATTGGGCTATAGCCAGGGGGTGGGGCTGGCCAGCAAATCCGCCTGATTTCGGAATGCTTGAGACTGCAGCTGACCTCCGTGTAAAAAATAGACCCTTGAGCATAGCCAAAAAAATAAGCGCCTGAGGCAGGCGCCATGTTAGATCAGCGTAAAAAGGCACAAAAAATGGGTGGGCTTTAGCCTTGTGGGTGGGTCTGGCCAGCAGTCCGCCCAGGTCTCGGAATGGCCTTGAGACATTGAGTGGCCTCCGTGTGCCAAAATAGGGGCCTTGAGCACAGCCAGCCCAAAATAACTTGAGCCGAGAGCCAAGGAGTCCAGCGGAAAAGGGCACAAAAGCAGATTGGGCTATAGCCTTGGGGGGTGGGGCTGGCCAACTTCGTCCGCCGGACTCGGAATATCGCGAGACTTTGCGAGGTGCCTCCGTGTGCCAAAACATAGGCCGTGGGCACAGCCGCGCCCAAAAATAACCGCCCGAAGGCCAGGCGTATGAGTTAGATCCAGTGGGAAAAGGCCACAAAAAGCGGGTGGGCTATAGCCTTGAGGTGGGGCTGGCCAACTTTGTCCACCCGGGACTCGGGAATGGCATGAGAGTTTCAAGCGCTGCCTCCGTGTGCCAAAAAATAGGCAGCGGGCACAGCCCAGCCCAAAATAACCACCAGGCATGCAAGTTTCGTCCAGAAAAAGGCCACAAAAACGGGTGGGCTATAGCCTTGGGGGGTGGGGCTGGCCAACTTCGTCCGCTGGACTCGGAATGCCCTTGAGACTGCGAGGGCCTCCGATGTGGAAAAAATAGGCTGCAGGCAAAGCAGCCCAAAATAACCGCCAGGCGCCTGGATAGTCCAGAAAAAGGCCACAAAAAGCAGGTGGGCTATAGCCTTGGGGGGTGGGGCGGCCCACTTAAATCCGGACTCGGAATGCCAGACTTTCGAGGGGCCTCCGTGTAAAATAGGCTGAGAAGCGAAAGCAAAATAACCCGAAGGCCGAGGCGCCATGTTAATCAGCGGAAAAAGGCCACAAAAAGCAGTGAGCTATAGCCTTGGGGGTGGGGCTGGCCAACTGATCCGTCCATGGGACTGAATGCCTCTACACTTTGCGAGGGGCCTCGTGTGCAAAAATAGGCCACAGGCAAAGCATGACCAAAAATACCACCTTGAAGCTTGGTCGCCAAGTTCGTCCAGCGGAAAAAGGCCACAAAAACGGGTGGGCTATAGCGGAATGCCGCTAGACTTTACGAGGGGCCTCCGTGTGCCAAAAATAGGCTGCGGGCAAAGCCGAAACCAAAAATAACTGCCCGAAGGCCGGGGCGCCATGTTCGTCCAGCGGAAAAAGGCCACAAAAACGGGTGGGCTATAGCCTTGGGGGGTGGGGCTGGCCAACTTCGTCCGCCGGACTCAGATAAGCCTTGAGAGTTCTTGCGGCCTCCGTGTGTGCCAAAAAATAGGCAGCGCTGGCCAAAATGTTCCTGAAGGCCGGGAGAGCCAAGTTAATCCAAGCAAAAGGCCACAAAAGCAGATTGGGCTATAATATAGGGGGTGGGGCTAGCCAACCGTCTGCCGTACTCGGAATGCCAGGAGACTTTTGCGAGGGCCTCGTGTGTGGAAAAAAAATAGGCTGCAGCAAAGCCAGCCCAAAAATAACACTTCGAAGGCAGGCGCCCTGGATTAGATCCAGCAGAAAAAGGCCACAAAAAGCAGGTGGGCTATAGCCCAGCCTTTGGGGTGGGGCGGCCGACTTAAATCCGCCGGTTCGAATCTTGAGACTCGAGGCCTCCGTGTCCAAAAAATAGGCTGCTAGCAAAGCAGCAACCAAAAATAACTGCCGAAGGCCGGGAGCCATTTAGTCCAGCGGAAAAAGGCCACAAAAACAGGTGGGCTATAGCCTTGGGGGGTGGGGCTGGCCAACTTTGTCCATGGGACTCGGAATGGCCTTGAGTTCTGGCTGACCTCCGTGTGCAAAATAGGCCGTGGGCATGGCAGCCAAAAATAACATCCGAAGGCAGGCATGGGATTAGTCCAAGCGGAAAAAGACCACAAAAACGGGTGGGCTATAGCCTTGGGAGGTGGGGCTGGCCAACAAATCCATGGGACTCGGAATGGCCGAGACTTGAGGCAGCCTCAGGAGTGCAAAAAATAGGCCCTTGAGCACAGCCGCACCAAAATTACCGACCCGAAGGCGGAAAGTTAGATCCAGCGGAAAAATCCTGGCCACAAAAGGTGGGCTATAGCCTTGAGTGGGGCTGCCAACATCCGCCCGGACTCGAATGTGAGAGTTCTGAGTGGCCTCCGTGTGTGCCAAAAATAGGCAGCAGGCACAGCGTAAAAATCGCCAGGCAGGGGCACAAGTTCAAATCCAGCCTTAAAAAAGGCCACAAAAGCAGGTGGGCTATAGCCTTAGGGGTGGGGCTGGCCAACCGTCCGCCTGACTCAGAATAGCAGAGACTTCTTGGCGGCCTCCGTGTGCCAAAAATAGACCGCGGGCATAGCCGCGCCAAAAAATAAGCGCCTGAAGGCCGGGGCGCCATGTTCGTCCAGCGTAAAAAGGGCACAAAAATGGGTGGGCTATAGCCTTGGGGGGTGGGGCTGGCCAACTTCGTCCGCCGGTCTCGGAATGACGCGAGACATTCGAGTGGCCTCCGTGTGCCAAAAATAGGGCCTTGAGCACAGCCAGCCAAAATAACTACTGCCAAGGCAGGCGCCAAGATTAGATCCAGCAGAAAGGGCACAAAAAGCAGGTGGGCTATAGCCTTGAGGGGTGGGCTGGCCAACCGTCCATTCGAATGGGGCGAGACTTTGCGAGGGGCCTCCGTGTGCCAAAATTAGACCGCGGGCACAGCCGCGCCCAAAAATAGCCGCCCGAAGGCTGGGGCGCCAAGTTCGTCCAGTGGGAAAAGGCCACAAAAGCGGGTGGGCTATAGCCTTGGGGGGTGGGGCTGGCCAACTTTGTCCCGGTTCGGAATGGCCTTGAGAGTTTCGGCGGCCACCGTGTCAAAAATAGGCAGCAGGCACAGCAGCAAAAATCGCCGAAGGCAGCTGCACGTCCAGCAAAAAGGCCACAAGCAGGTGGGCTATATGGGGTGGGGCTGCCAACCGATCCGCCTGACTCGGAATAATGGCAGCGAGGCTTCTGGCTTGACCTCCGTAATGTAAAAAAAATAGGCAAGCCAGCCCAAAATAACGCCTGAAAGGCGAGGCGCCATGTTCGTCCAAGCGGAAAAAAGGCCACAAAAGCAGGTGGGCTAGAGCCTTGAGAGGTGGGGCTGGCCAACCGTCCGCTGGACTCGGAATGTGAGACATTGGTGGCCTCGATGTGCCAAAAAATAGGCCGGAGCACAGCACCAAAATAACCGCCCAGGAAGGCGCCAAGTTTGTCCATCGGAAAAAGGCCACAAAAACGGGTGGGCTATAGCCTTGGGGGGTGGGGCTGGCCAACTTCGTCCGCCGGACTCGGAATGGCGCGAGACTTTGCGAGCGGCCTCCGTGTGCCAAAAATAGGCCGCGGGCACAGCCGCGCCCCGCCAAGTTCGTCCAGCGGAAAAAGGCCACAAAAACGGGTGGGCTATAGCCTTGGGGGGTGGGGCTGGCCAACTTCGTCCGCCGGACTCAGAATGGCGCGAGACATGCGAGCGGCCTCCGTGCGCCTAAAATAGGCCGAGGGCACAGCCGCGCAAAATAACACGAAGGCAGAGCAAGTTAGATCAGCGGAAAAAGGCCACAAAAGCAGGTGGGCTATAGCCTTGGGGGTGGGGCTACAGCCAACATCCGAGGACTCGGAATAAGCCTTGAGAGTTCTTGGCTGACCTCCGTGTGCCAAAAAAATAGGCAGCCCAGGCTGAACTGGCAGCCCATCTTAACACCAGGCAGGCGCCAAAGTTCGATCCAGCGCAAAAGGCCACTGGCAGATGGGCTATATGGGGGTGGGGCTGTGGCCAACCGTCTGCCGTACTGGAATGCAGGGAGACTTTCACGAGGGCCTCCGTGTGGAAAAAAATAGGCTCTTGGTGGCAAGCAGCCCAAAATAACCCGCCCAAGGCGCCTGGATGGTTCGTCCAGCAGAAAAAGGCCACAAAACCGGGTGGGCTATAGCCTTGGGGGGTGGGGCCGGCCGACTTCGTCCGCCGGACTCGGAATGCCGTGAGACTTTCCGAGGGCCTCCGAAAAATGCAAAAATAGGCTGCTGGCAAGCGAAATCAAAAAATAACTACTTGAAGGCAGGCGCCATTAAATCAGCGGAAAAAGGCCACAAAAGCAGATTGGGCTATAGCCTTGGGGGGTGGGGCTAAGCCAACTGTCCATGCCCGGACTCGGAATATTGTAGCGAGAGTTCTTGGCTGACCTCCGTGTGCAAAAATAGGCAAGTGGGCACAGCCCAGCGCCCAAAAATAACATCCGAAGGCAGGCGCCCAGGATTAGATCCAGCGGAAAAAGGCCACAAAAACGGGTGGGCTATAGCCTTGGGGGGTGGGGCTGGCCAACTTCGTCCGCCGGACTCGGAATGGCGCGAGACTTTGCGAGCAGCCTCCGAGTGCCAAAAATAGGCCGCGGGCACAGCCGCACCCAAAAATTACCGACCGAAGGCCGGGGCGCCAAGTTCGTCCAGCGGAAAAAGGCCACAAAAACGGGTGGGCTATAGCCTTGGGGGGTGGGGCTGCCAACTTTGTCCGCCGGACTCGGAATGTGAAGTTTGAGTGGCCTCCATTATTATAATGCCAAAAATGGGCAAGCGGGCACAACCCAGCCCAAAAATAACCGCCAAGGCAGGCCAAGATGCGTCAAGCGCAAAAGGCCACAAAGCAGGTGGGCTATAGCCTAGGGGTGGGGCTGGCCAACCGTCCATGACTCGGAATAGAGAGACTGCGGCGGCCTCCGTGTGCCAAAAAAATAGACCTTGAGCATGGCAGCCAAAAACTCGCCTGAAGGCCAGGCGCCATGTTCGTCCAGCGTAAAAAGCCAACAAAACCGGGTGGGCTATAGCCTTGGGGGTGGGGCTGGCCAACTTAGATCCGCGGTCTCAGAATGGTGAGACATTGAGTAGCCTCCGTGTGCCAAAAATAGGGCCTTGAGCACAGCCATGTAGTAATAACTTGAAGGCAGGCAAGTTAGTCCAGCGGGAAAAGGCCACAAAAACGGGTGGGCTATAGCAGGGGGGTGGGGCTGGCCAACCGTCCGCCTGACTCGGGAATGGGCGAGACTGCGAGGGCCTCCGTGTGCCAAGAATTAGACCCTCGGGCACACCCGGCGCCCAAAATAACCGCCCGAAGGCTGGGGCAGTTAGATCCAGTGGGAAAAAGGCCTAAGCGGGTGGGCTATAGCCTTGGGGGTGGGGCTGGTGCTTTGTCCAGCCCTCGAATGGCGTGAGAGTTTGCAGGCTGACCTCCGTGTAAAAAAATAGGCAGCGGGCACAGCAGCCCAAAAATAACTCCACCAGGCAGGCGCCAAGTTCGTCCAGCGCAAAAAGGCCACAAAAACGGGTGGGCTATAGCCTTGGGGGGTGGGGCTGGCCAACTTCGTCCGCTGGACTCGGAATGCCGCGAGACTTTGCGAGGGGCCTCCGTGTGGAAAAAATAGGCTGCGGGCAAAGCCGCGCCCAAAAATAACCGCCCGAAGGCCGGGGCGCCTAGTTCGTCCAGCAGAAAAAGGCCACAAAAACGGGTGGGCTATAGCCTTTGGGGGTGGGGCCGGCCCACTTCGTCCGCCGGACTCGGAATGCCCCGAGACTTTCCGAGGGGCCTCCGTGTGCCAAAAATAGGCTGCGGGGAAAGCCGAAACCAAAAATAACTGCCCGAAGGCCGGGGCGCCATGTTCGTCCAGCGGAAAAAGGCCACAAAAACGGCTGGGCTATAGCCTTGGGGGGTGGGGCTGGCCAACTTCGTCCGCCGGACTCGGAATGCCTCTACACTTTGCGAGGGGCCTCCGTGTGCCAAAAATAGGCCCCAGGACAAAGCATGACAAAATAACCACCAAGCCCGGGTGTGAGTTAAATCCAGGAAAAAAGGCCTGGCAGATTGGGCTATGGCGGAATGCTACGCTAGACTTTCTGAGGGCCTCCGTGTGCATAAAAAAATAGGCTGCAAAGCCGAAACCAAAAAACTACTTTGCCAGGCGAAGGCGCCATGTTCGTCCAGCGGAAAAAGGCCACAAAAACGGGTGGGCTATAGCCTTGGGGGGTGGGGCCGGCCAACTTCGTCCGCCGGACTCGGACTCGGAATGCCGCGAGACTTTGCGAGGGGCCTCCGTGTGCTAAAAATTGTCCGCAGGCAAAGCCGCGCCCAAAAATAACTGCCCGAAGGATGGGGGTAGCAAGTTAATCCAGGAAAAAGGCCATGAAAGCAGGTGGGGTATATCACTTGGGGGTGGGGCTGGCCAACAACCGTCCATGGACTCGGAATGCCCAGCAGAACTGCGAGGCCTCCGATGTGCTAAAAAAATAGGCTGCAGGCAAAGCCCAAAATAACGCCCGAAGAGTAGCGCCAAGGTCGATCAGAAAAAAGGCCTGAAAGCAGGAGGCTATAGCCTTGGGGTGAGGGCTGGCCAACTTCCATCGCGGACTCGGACTCGGAATGCTGCGAGAGACTTTGCAGAGGGCCGTGTGCTAAAATAGATCCATAGAAAAAGCAAACCACGCCCAAAATAACTAGCCCGAAGGCCTGGGCGTACAGTTAGATCCAAGCTGAAAAAAGGCCACTGAGGTGGAGCCTTGGGAGTGGGGCTGGCCAACCGTCCCACAGGACTCGGGTTTCGGAATGCCGCCTGCAAGACTTTCGCAGAGGGCCTCCGTGTGCTTAAAATATGATCCTTGAGCAAAGCCACGCCAAAATAACCATAGCCAGCGAAGGCAGGCGCCAAGATCCAGCTGAAAAAAGGCCTGGCAGGTGGGCTGTAGCCTTAGGGAGTCGGCTGTAACAGCCAACCGTCCAGGACTCGGAATACATGAGACTGCGAGGGCCTTCGTCTACTCTAAAAATAGGCTGAGGCAACCCAGCCGCGCCCTAAAGCCGCCGAACCTGGGCGCCATGTTATCCCAGCCGGAAAAGGCCCTGAAATGGGTGGGCTATAGCCTTGGGGGGTGGGGCTGGCCAACCGTCGCGGACTCGGATCTCCACAGACATTGCGAGGGCCTCCGTAATGTAAAAAACAGGCCACAGGCAAAGTCATGACAAAAATAACAGGCGAAGGCAGGCGTAAAGTCCGTCCAGCAGAAAAAGGCCACAAAAAGCGGGTGGGCTTGCGGGTGGGAGCTGGCCACCGCAATCCGCCGGACTCGAATACCTTGAGACTGCGAGGGACCTCCAGCGTGCAAAAAAAATAGGCTGCTGACCAAAGCGCCAAAAATAACTGCCTGAGCAGCTGGGCGCCATGTTAGATCCAGCGGAAAATGGCTAAAAATGGGTGAGCTATAGCCTTGGGGGTGGGGCTGACCAACCGTCCGCCCGGACTCGGACTCGGAATGCCTGAGACTTCTGCGAGGGGCCGATGTGCCAAAAAATAGGCTGCAAAGCAGCCCTAAAATAACGCCCGAACAGGCGCCATGTTAAATCCAGCGGAAAAAGGCCACAAAAATGGGTGGGCTAGCAGCAGGGGTGGGGCTGGCCAAATCCGCGGACTAGGAATGCCCTTGAGACTGCGAGGGCCTCCGTGTGTAAAAATAGGCAGCTTGAACAGCCAGCCAAAATAACCGCCCGAAGGCGAGGCGCCAAGTTAATCCAGCGGAAAAAGGCCTAGCAGGTGGGCTATAGCCAGGGGGTGGGGCTGGCCAACCGTCCGCGGACTCGGAATGCCTTGAACTGCGAGGGTCTCGTGTGTAAATAAACCACAGTCAAAGCGAGCCAAAAATAACCCGCCCAGGCAGGCGCCAAGTTAATCCAGCGGAAAAGGCCACAAAAGCAGGTGGGCTATAGCCCAGAAATTGGGGGTGGGGCTGGCCAAACCGTCCACGGACTCGGACTCGGAATGCCTCGAGACATTACTGAGGCCCTCTATCCATAAAAATGGGCCGTGGCCAAAGCTGCAGCGTAAAATAACCGCCAGGCGCCAAGTTGAAAAATCCAGCGGAAAAAGGCCACAAAAACGGGTGGGCTATAGCCTTGGGGGGTGGGGCTGGCCAACTTCGTCCGCCGGACTCGGAATGCCGCGAGACTTTGTGAGGGTCCTCCGTGTGCCTAAAAAAGGCTGGTCAAAAGCAGGCAAAATAACCGCCCGAAGGCAGGCGCCACGTTCGTCCAGCGGAAAAAGGCCACACACCCGGGTGGGCTAGAGCCTTGGGGGGTGGGGCTGGCCAACTTCGTCCACCGGACTCGGACTCGGAATGCCTCGAGACATTACGAGGGCCCTCTGTCCGCCAAAAATAGACCGTGGCCAAAGCCGCGCGTAAAAATAACCGCCCGAACGCCGGGGCGCCAAGTTCGTCCAGCTGAAAAAGGCCACAAAAACGGGTGGGCTGTAGCCTTAGAGAAGTGCGGCTGGCCAACCCGTCTGGGACTCGGAATGCATGAGACTGCGAGGGCTTCGTGTGCCAAAATAGGCTGCGGACAAAGCCAGCGCCTTAAAAATAACCGCCCGGCAGCGCCATAAGTTAAATCTAGCGGAAAAAAAGCAACAAAATCGGGTGGGCTATAGCAGCAGTGGGGCTGGCCAACTTTGTCCGCCCGGACTAGAATGCCGTGACTTTGCGAGGGCCTCCATGTGCCAAAAATAGGCCCACGGTCAAGCAGGCCAAAAATAACCGCCGAAGGGCCAGGGACGTAAGATTCGATCCAGCGGAAAAAGGCCACAAAAACGGGTGGGCTATAGCCTTCGGGGGTGGGGCCGGCCAACTTCGTCCGCCGGACTCTTAATGCCGCGAGACTTTGCGAGGGGCCTCCATGTGCCAAAAATAGGCCACGGTCAAAGACGAGCCCAAAAATAACCGCCCGAGCAGGACGCCTTAAGTTAATCCAGCGGAAAAAAGACCCTGGCAAAATCAGGTGGGCTATAGCCTTGAGAGTGGGGCTGGCCAACAAACCGTCCACAGACTCGGACTCGGAATGCCTCGAGACTTCTGAGGAGCCCCTCTGTCTGCAAAATAGGCCGTGGCCAAAAGCAGCATAAAATAACCGCCAAACGCCAGGAAACAAGTTAAATCTAAGCGGACAAAGGCCAAAATCAGGAATTGGGCTATAGCCTTAGGGGGTGGGCTGGCCAACTTTGTCCGCCCGGACTAGAATGCCTTGAGACTTTGCGAGGCCTCCATGTAAAAAAATAGGCCACGGTCAAAGACGAGCCCAAAAATAACCGCCCGAAGGCCAGGGGCCTTGAGACCGATCCAGCGGAAAAAGGCCACAAAATCGGGTGGGCTATAGCCTTGGGGGTGGGCTGGCCAGCAAACTCCGCCGGACTCGGACTGGTGAGACTTTCTGGCGCCTCCGTGTATAAAAAAATAGGCTTGACCGGCCTAAGCGCATAAAATTAAACTCAACCCCGCCAGAGCCGGGGCCTAAGTTAAATCCAGGAAAAAGGCCACAAAAACGGGTGGGCTATAGCGTTGGTGGTGGGGCTGGCCAACTTCGTCCGCCGGACTCGGAATGCCGCGAGACTTTGCGAGGGCCTCTGTGTCTATAAAAATAGGTGGCGGCAGAACCAAAATAACCTCCGAAGGCGGGCGACAAGTTCATCCAGCGGAAAAAAGGCCAAAGCAGGTGGACTATAGCCTTGGGGGTAGGGCTGGTAATCCGTCCGGACTCGGAATGCCCTTGAAGACTTTGCGAGGGGGCCTCCTGTGCCAAAAAAATGAGCGCCTTGAGCAAAGCCAGCGCCCAAAATTGCTTTGCCAACAGGCGAGCCGTAAGTTCGATCCACGGAAAAAGGCCCTAAAAAAGCAGGTGGTCTATTGCCTTGGGGTGGGGCTGGCCAACTAAACCGTCCGCCCGGACTTCAGGTGCCAGCGAGACTTTGCGAGGGGCCTCCACAGAACCAAAAATAACGCCCTTGAGGGCGCAAAGTTAAAATCCACGGAAAAAGGCCACAAGCTGTGGGTGATCTATAGCCTTGAGGGGTGCGGCTGGCCAGATCCCGGACTCGGAATGCCGTGAGATTCTGCGAACGGGCCTCCATATGTAAAAAATAGCAGCATGGGCACAGCCGCCCGTAAAAAACATCGACAGCCTGGGCGCCAAGTTAGATCCACGGAAAAGGCCTGGCAGGTGGTCTATTGCCTTGGGGGGTGGGGCTGGCCAACTTCGTCCGCCGGACTCGGACTGCCGAGAGACTTTAAGAGGGGCCTCCGTGTGCCAAAAATAGGCCTTGACCAAAGCAGCCAAAAATAACAAGCCGAAGGCAGGGGTGCAAGAGATCCAGCGGAAAAAGGCCACAAAAATGGGTGGGGTATAGCCAGGCGGCTGGCCAACCGTCCGCCCGGACTCGGAATGCAGCCAGACTTCTGAGGACCTCCGTGTGCCAAAAATAGGCCCGGCCAAAGCAGCCAAAATAACCGCCCGCCGAAGCAAGATTCAAATCCACGGAAAAAGGCCACAAAAGCAGATTGGGCTGACCTTGGGGAGTGGGGCTGGCCAACTTAGTCCGCCGGACACAGAATGGCGCGAGACTTTGTGAGGTACCTCCGTGTACCAAAAATAGGCCAAAGCAGCCAAAAAATAACCCCGAGGCAGGCCAAGTTAAATCCAAGCGGAAAAAGGCCTCAGCAGGTGGGCTATAACAGCCTTGGGGGTGGGGCTGGCCCGCCTTAAATCAGGACTCGGAATGCCGCGAGACTTTGCGAGGGGCCTCTGTGTGCCAAAAATAGGCCACGGGCAAAGCGGAGCCCAAAAATAACCGCCCGAAGGCCGGGACGACAAGTTCGTCCAGCGGAAAAAGGCCACAAAAACGGGTGGACTATAGCCTTGGGGGGTGGGGCTGGCCAACTTCGTCCGCCGGACTCGGAATGCCGCGAGACTTTGCGAGGGGCCTCCCTGGGCCGAAAATAGGCCTTGAGCAAAGCAGCCCAAAAATAACGCAGGCGCCAAATTAATCCCAGGAAAAAGGCCACCCGGGTGGGCTCTGACCCTTGAGGTGGGGCTGGCCAAACCGTCCATGGGACCACGAGAATGGTGTGAGACTTTGTGAGTACCTCGTGTACCAAAAATAGGCCCACAGCCAAAGCAGCATAAAAATAACCCCGAAGGCAGGCAAGTTAAATCCAGCGGAAAAAGGCCTCAAGCAGGTGGGCTATAGCCTTGGGGTGGGGCTGGCCCAAGGCGTCCGCCGGACTCAGGAATGCAGGAGACTTTGGAGGACCTCCGTGTGCCAAAAATAGGCCCATGACCAAAGCCGTGCCAAAAATAACATGAGCCCGAAGGCAGGCGTAAGTTAATCCAGCGGAAAAAGGCCTAAGCAGGTGGGGTATAGCGTTCGAGATGGGGCTGGCCAACCGTCCGCGGACTCGGAATGCCCTTGAGACTGCGAGGGACCTCCGTGTACAAAAAAATAGGCCTGACCAAGCCAGCCCAAAAATAACCAAAAGGCAGGCGTAAGTTAAATCCAAGCGGAAAAAGGCCTCAGCAAACGGGTGGGATATAGCCTTGGGGTGGGGCTGGCCAATTTCGTTCGCCTGACTCGGACTCTGGCGAGACTTTGCGAGGGCCTCCGTGTGCCGAAAATCGGCCGCGGCCCAAGCCGCGCCCAAAAGTAACCGCCCGAGGCAGCGTAAGTTAAGTCCAGCGGAAAAAGGCCACAAAAACAGGTGGGCGCCTTGGGGGTGGGGCTGGCCCACATCGTCCGCCCGGACTCGGAATGCCTTGAGACTTTGCGAGGGCCTGTGTGTCTCAAAAATGAGCCCGCAGGCAAAGTAGAGCCAAAATAACTGCCGAAGGCAGGACGACAAGTTAATCCAGCGGAAAAACCTTGGCTTAAGCAGGTGGACTATAGCCTTGGGGGGTGGGGCTGGCCAACGTCGTCCGCGCGGACTCGGAATGCCGCGAGACTTTCGAGGGGGCCTACCTGGACGAAAAATGGGCCTTGAACAAGCAGCCAAAAATAATTTCCGAAGGCAGGCAGCCAGATTAGATCCCTTGGAAAAAGGCCACAAAAGCAGGTGAGCTCTGACCTTAGGGGAGCTGGCCAACCGCCGGACACAGAATGGCGCGAGACTTTGTGAGGTACCTCCGTGTACCAAAAATAGGCCCACAGCAAAGCTGGCATAAAAATAACCCCAGAAGGCAGGCGCCAAGTTAGATCCAGCGGAAAAAGGCCTCAGCAGGTGGGCTATAGCCTTGGGGGTGAGGCTGAGACCACGCCGATCCCGGACTCGGAATGCTGCGAGACTTTGCGAGGGACCTCCGTGTGCCAAAAATAAGCCGCGGCCAAAGCAGCGCCCAAAAATAACAGCCCGAGGCAGCGCAAGATTGATCCAGCGGAAAAAGGCCACAAAAACGGGTGGGGTATAGCGTTCGAGGATGGGGCTGGCCAACTTCGTCCGCCGGACTCGGAATGCCGCGAGACTTTGCGAGGGACCTCCGTGTGCCAAAAATAGAGCCCTGAGCCAAAGCAGCCAAAAATAACCGCCAAAGGCCAGGCGCCAAGTTAGATCCAGCTGAAAAAGGCCTCAAAACCGGGTGGGCTATAGCCTTGGGGGGTGGGGCTGGCCAATTTCGTCCGCCGGACTCGGACTGCGGCGAGACTTTGCGAGGGGCCTCCGTGTGCCTTAAAAATAGCCCAGCCTAAGTAATAAAAGTAACCGAGCCCGGCGCCAAGTTAGTTAATCCAGGAAAAGGCCACAAGCTGGTGGGATATAGCCTTGGGGGGTTGGGCTGGCCCACTTCGTCCGCCGGACTCCGAATGCCCTTGAGACTGCGAGGGCCTCTGTGTCAAAAAATGACCCACAGGAACAAAGTAGAGCCAAAAATAACTGCCCGAAGGCAGGGGAGACAAGTTCGTCCAGGAAAAAAGGCCTAGCAGGTGGACTATAGCCTTAGAGTGGGGCTGGCCAACCGCCGCCCGGACTCGGAATGCCATGAGACTGCGAGGCCTACCTGGACAAAAAATAGGCATGGGCAAGCCAGCAAAAATCAGCCAGGCGAGGCATGAGATTAGATCCAGCGGAAAAAGGCCACAAAAACGGGTGGCCTATAGCCTTTGGGGGTGGGGCTGGCCAACAACGTCCCCAGGACTCGGAATCTTGAGATTCTGAGGGCCTCCATATACCAAAAATGGCATGATTCAAATAAAAAGCGCCCAAAGGCAGGCGTAAGTTGTCCAACAGAAAAAGGCCACAAAAGCAGGTGGGAGTATAGCCTTGGGGTGGGGCTGCTCCGTCCGGACTGGGAAGGCCGGGAGACTTTGCGTGGGGCATCCGTGTGCCAAAAAATAGGCTGACCTTAGCAGCATAAATATGCCTGAAGGCTGGGGTGCCAAGTTAAATCCAGCGGAAAAAACCACAAAAAGCGGATGGGCTATAGCCTTGTGGGGTGGGCTAGCCAACCTTAAATCCGCCCGACTCAGACTGCCTTGAGACTTTTGCAAAGAGGGCCTCGTGTGCCAAAAAGGCCCTTGACCAAAGCAGCCAAAATAACGCCTTGAAGGCAGGCGTAGAGATTAAATCCCGGCGGAAAAAAGGCCCAAACAGGTGGAGGCTATAATGTAGGGGTGGGGCTGGCCCACTTGATCCGCATTGGACTCGGATTGCCCTTGAGACTGCGAGGGCCTCCGTGTGCAAAAAAAATAGCAGCGAGGCAAAAGCCGCAAATCTTTCGCCCGAAAAGTAGGCAGGCGTAAGATTCGACCAGCGGAAAAAGGCCACAAAAATGGGTGGCTATAGCTAGCAGGTGAGGCTGGCCAACCGTCCATAGGATTCGAGACTCAAATTTACCGTGAGATTCTGAGGAGCCACCGTGTGTAATGCCAAAAATAGGCATGACATAAGCAGCCAAAATATCTTCGCCACGAGGCGGGCGCCAAGATTAAATCGGAAAAAAGGCCCAAAAAGCAGGTGGAGCTATAGCACAGGGGTGGGGCTGGCCCACTTCATCCGCCGGACTCGGAATGCCGTGAGACTTTGCGAGGGGCCTCCATGTAAATAGGCACCTTGACCAAAGCAGCGCCAAAAATAACCGCCTGAAGGCAGGCGACAAGTTAAATCCAGCGGAAAAAAGGCCTCAAAAAGCAGGTGGGCTATAGCCTTGGAGGCTAGCAAATCCGACCGGACTCGGAATGGCCGAGACTGCGAGGGCCTCCATATGTAAAAATAGGCCAGCGGGCAAAGCCTTAAAATTACCAGCCAACCGGGCCAGTTAAATCCAGGAAGAGGCGGGAAAAAGCGGGTGGGCTAAAGCGTTGGGGGGTGGGGCTGGCCCACTTCGTCCGCCCCGACTTCGAATGCTGCGAGACTTTGTGAGGGACCTCCGATAATGTAAAAACAGAGGCAGCCAAAGCAGCAAATATAACCTTCTCTTTCCGAGGCAGGCGCCAAGTTAACGTCCAGCGGAAAAAGGCCACAAAAGCAGGTGGGCTATAAGCGTTCGAGGTGGGGCTGGCCTACTTAAGTCCCCGCCCAGACTCAGAATGCCTTGAGACTTTGCTAGGGACCTCCAGGTGTACCAAAAAATAGGCCTGACAAAGCAGCATAAAAATAACCTTAAAGGCAGGCGCCAAAGTTAGATCCAAGCGGAAAAAAGGCCTCAAAAAGCGGGTGGGCTACAGCCTTGGGGGGTGGGGCTGGCCAATTTAAATCCATGGGACTCGGACTGCCAGCCGAGACTTTCGAAGGGCCTCCATGTGCCAAAACAGGCAGCCTAAGCCACAAAGTAACGCCCGAAGGCAGCGCCAAGTTGTGGATCCAGCGGAAAAAGGCCACAAAGCAGGTGGGCTATAGCCTTGGTAGGGCTGGCCACTTAATCCGCGGACTCGAATGCGAGACTTTCGAGGGGCCTCTGTGTAAAAAAATAGGCCCACAAGCGGAGCCAAAATATGTCTGCACTCCTCCGAGGCGGGACGACAAGATTCGTCCAGCGGAAAAACCCTAAGCAGGTGGACTATAGACTTAGGGGGTGAGGCAGGCCAACCTAAATCCATGGGACTCGGAATGCCTTGAGACTGCGAGGCCTCCTGGAGGCGAAAAATAGGCATGACCAAAGCAGCGCCCGAGGCAGGGCTCAAGACTTAATCCACCGGAAAAAGGCCACAAAAACGGGTGGTCTATAGCCTTGGGGGGTGGGGCTGGCCAACTTCGTCCGCCGGACTCGGAATGCCGCGAGATTCTGCGAGGGGCCTCCATATGCCAAAAAATGGCCGCGGGCAAAGCCGCGCCCAAAAATAACCGCCTTGAGGCAGGCATGGTTTATCCAGCAGAAAAAGGCCACAAAAGCGGGTGAGTATAGCCAGGGGGTGGGGCTGTCAACTTATCGTCGCCCGGACTCGGAATGCGGGAGACTGCGAGGACCTCCGTGTGTGCCAAAAATGAGCCATGACCTAAGCCAGCATAAAAATAACATACGAAGACAGGGTGCAAGTTCCTCCAGCGGAAAAACCTAAAAAGCGGATGGGCTATAGCCTTGTGGGGTGGGGCTGGCCAACCGTCCGCGGACTCAGACTGCCTTGAGACTTCTGAGGGCCTCCGTGTATAAAAATAGGCCATGACCTAAGCCCAGCATAAAATAATCGCCGACGGCAGGCATGGGATTAAATCCCACAGGAAAAAAGGCCACAAAGCAGGTGGTCTATTGCCTTGGGGGTTGGGGCTGGCCGACCAATCCGCCACTCTCAAGAATGAGATTCTCTTGAGGGCCTCGGTATCTTAAAAATGGCCCACATGGGCAAAGTCAGCGCCTTAAAATAACCGCCAGGCAGGCGCCAAGTTTGTCAAGCGGAAAAAGGCCACAAAAACGGGTGGGCTATAGCCATGGGGTGTGGGGCTGGCCAACCGTGCGCCCAGTTCGAGATTCCCAGACTGCGAGTGGTCTCCGTCTCAAAAATAGGCCCTTGAGCAAAGCCGTGCCAAAATAACCGCCCGAAGGCGAGGCGCCAAGTTCTTCCAGTGAGGAAAAAGGCCACAAAGGTGGGCTATAGCCTTGCAGGGTGTGGGGCTGGCCCGACTTAAATCCGTCACCTTGGACTCGGAATGCCGGGAGACTTTGCGAGGGACCTCCGTGTGCCAAAAATAGGCCACGGCCAAAGCCGCGCCCAAAAATAACCGCCCGAAGGCCGGGGCGCCAAGTTCGTCCGGCGGAAAAAGGCCACAAACACGGGTGGGCTATAGCCTTGGGGGGTGGGGCTGGCCGACTTCGTCCGCCGGACTCGGACTGCCGCGAGACTTTGCGAGGGGCCTCCGTGTGCCAAAAATAGAGCATGAGAATGGCGACCAAAACCGCCCAAAGGCCAGGCATGGGAGTTCTACCAGCGGAAAAAGGCCAAAAAAATGGGTGGGCTATAGCCTTGGGGGGTGGGGCTAGCCAACTTCGTCCGCCGGACTCGGACTGCCGTGAGATTTACGAGGGGCCACCGTGTGCCAAAAATAGGCCTGACCTAAGCAGCGCCAAAATCTTTCGCCGAGAGGCAGCGCCAAGATTAAATCCAGCGGAAAAAGGCCACAAAAGCAGGTGGGCTATAGCCTTGGGAAAATTAGGGGCTGGCCCGCCGTCCGCCGGACTCGAGAATGCCGTGAGACTTTGCAGAGGCCTCCAGTGTGTAAAAATAGGCATGACCAAAGCAAGCGCCAAAAATAACCGCCCGATGGCAGGGTCGACAAGTTCGTCCAGCGGAAAAAGGCCACAAAGCAGGTGAGGCTATATAGCCAGGGGTGGGGCTGAGCCACGCAATCCGCCCGGACTCGGAATGTGCCTTGAGACTTTGCGAGGGCCTCCGTGTGCCAAAAAATAGGCAGCAGGACAAGCCGGCGCCAAAAATTATCCGCCAAGCAGGCGCCAAAGTTAAATCCAGCGGAAAAAGGCCCGAAAAAGCAGGTGGGCTATAGCCTTGGGGTGGGGCTGGCCCGCCGTCCGCCGGACTTGAATACTCGCGGGGCTGAGACTTCCGCGAGGACCTCGTGTGCCAAAAATCACTTGTGACCAAAACCGGCAGCCAAAGCCCGGCCGGCGCCAAGTTCGTCCAGCGGAAAAAGGCCACAAAGCAGGTGGGCTATAAGCGTTCGAGGTGGGGCTGGCCGCTCCGTCCACCGGACTCGGAATGCCTCGAGACTTTGCGAGGACCTCGTGTATGCAAAAATTGTAGCCCTGACAGCCAAGCAGCTTAAAAATAACAGCAAGGCAGGCGCCAAGTTAAATCCAGCGGAAAAAGGCCTCAAAAACGGGTGGGCTATAGCCTTGGGGGGTGGGGCTGGCCCGCTTAAATCCGTCCATGGACTCGGAATGCCCTTGAGACTTTCACGAGGCCTCTGTGTAAAAAGTAGGCCCACGCAAAGCGGAGACCCAAAATAACGCCCGAAGGCGGGGCGACAAGTTAGTCCAAGCGGAAAAAGCGACAAAGCGGGTGGACTATAGCCTTGGGGGGTGGGGCTGGCCAACCGTCCATGGGACTCGAATGCCTTGAGACTTTGCGAGGGGCCTCCTGGAGCGAAAATAGGCGCGAGCAAAGCCAGCCACAAATAACAGGCAGGCGCCAAGGATTAGATCCAAGCGGAAAAAGGCCACAAAAGCAGGTGGGCTATAGCCTTGAAGGGAGGCAGGCCCGCAAATCCGCGGACTCAGAATGCATGAGACTGCGAGGCCTCCGTGTGCCAAAAATAGGCCTGACCTAAAAGCGTAAAAGTAACCCCCAGGCAGGCGCCAAGTTCGACCAGCGGAAAAAGGCCACAAAATGGGTGGGCAATAGCCTTGGGGTGGGCTGGCCAGCAATCCGCGGACTCGGACTGCCGTGAGATTCTGAGGGCCACCGTGTGCCAAAAATAGGCGGCCTAAGCAGCAAAATAACTTGACCCGAAGTGCAGAGAGATCCAGTGAAAAAGACCACAAAAGCGGGTGGGCTATAGCCTTGAGAAATTGAGGCTGGCCACTTCGTCCGCCCGGACTCGGAATGCCGCGAGACTTTGCGAGGGGCCTCAAGTGTGCCAAAAAATGAGCCTTGACCAAAGCAAGCGTAAAAAATAACCTCCTGAAGGCAGGCGACAAGTTAAATCCAGTAAAAAAGGCCCTAAAAAGCAGGTGGGCTATAGCCTTGGGGTGGGGCTGGCCAACAAATCCTGGGACTCGGAATGGCCTTGAGACTGCGAGAGGCCTCCGTGTGCCAAAAAAATGAGCGTGAGCAAAGCAGCGCCAAAATTACCGTCCAGCCAGGGCCAAGTTAAATCCCACGGAAAAAGGCAGCAGGTGGGCTATAGCCAGCAGGGGGGTGAGGCTGGCCACTTCATGGACTTGAATGCTCGAGACATTTGCAGCGGACCTCCGTGTGCAAAAAAAATGACCAAAGCCCAAAAATAACCGCCCGAAGGCCGGGGCGCCAAGTTCGTCCAGCGGAAAATGGCCTAAAAAACGGGTGGGCTATAGCCTTGGGGGGTGGGGCTGGCCAACTTCGTCCGCTGGACTCGGAATGCCGCGAGACTTTGCGAGGGACCTCCGTGTGCCAAAAATAGGCTATGAACAGCGGCGCTAAAAATAACTGCCGAAGGCAGGGCGACAAGTTCGTCCAGGAAAAACCACAAAAGCGGGTGGGCTATAGCCTTGAGTGGGGCTGGCCAACAATCCGCCGGACTCGGAATGCCTTGAGACTTTGCAAAGGGGCCTGCCTGTAAAAATAGGCCAAGCGTAAAAATAACCCGCCCAGGCAGGCGCCAAGTTCGTGCAGCGGAAAAAGGCCAAAAAGCAGGTGGGCTATAGCCTTAGGCGGGGCTGGCAAATCGCCCGGTTCAGGATGAGTCTTTGCGAGGGCCTCCGTGCCAAAAATGATCCTTGAGCAAAGCAGCCCAAAATCACTGCCGAAGGCAGGCGCCAAGTTGATCCAGCGGAAAAAGGCCACAAGCGGGTGGGCTATAGCCTTGGGGGGCTGGCCAACCGTCCGGACTCAGGAATGCAGAGAGACTTTGCGAGGGGCCACCGTGTGCCAAAAATAGGCAGCGGGCGAAGCCGGCAGCCAAAATAACCGCCCGAGCCAGGCGCCAAGATTAGATCCATCGGAAAAAAGGCCACAAAAGCAGGTGGGCTATAGCCTTGGGGGTGGGGCCGGCCAACCGTCCGCCCTTGGGACTCAGAATGCTTGAGACTTGCGAGGACCACGTGTACCAAAAATAGGCCGGTGGGCAAGCGCAAAAATAACGCCGAAGGCAGGCGCCAAGTTAATCCCAGCGGAAAAAAAGCAGGTGGGCTATAGCCTTGGGGGGGGGGCTGGCCCGTCCGCGGACTCGGAATCTGTGAGACTTTGGGAGGCCCAGAGTGTGCCAAAAATAGGCTGGGACAAGCAGCAGCATAAAAATAACCGCCCGAAGGCAGGGGTGCAAGTTATCCCGGCGGAAAAAGGCCTAAGCAGGTGGGCTATAGCCTTGGGGGTTAAGGGCTGGCCAACCGATCCGCCCGGACTCGGAATGCCGTGAGACTTTGCGAGGGCCTCCGTGTGCAAAAAAATGAACCCGAGGCAAGCAGCCCAAAAATAACGCCGAAGGCGGGACATAAAGTTCATCAGCGGAAAAAGGCCACAAAAGCAGGTGGGCTATAGGCCTGGGGTGGTGGGGCTGGCCAATTAACCGTCAAACGGACCCGCATGCGAATTTGTGAGGGCCGCCGTCTGCCAAAAATAGACCGCGGGTAAAGCCGCGCCCAAAAATAACCACCCGAAGGGCAGGCAAGTTCGTCCAGCGGAAAAACCCACCAAGCAGGTGGGCTATAGCCTTAAGTGGGGCTGGCGACTTGATCCATGGACTCGGAATGGCACGAGACGTTGCGATGGGCCTCCGTGTGCCAAAAATAGAGCCCACAGGAAGAGCCGTAAAAATAACCGCCAGGCAGGCGCCAAGTTAGATCTAGCGGAAAAAAATACAAAAGCAGGTGGGCTATAGCCTTGGGGGTGGGGCAGGCCAACCGTCCTCGGACTCGGGAATGCCGTGAGACTTTCGAGGGCCTCCAAATGTGCAAAAATAGGCCTTGAACCCAGCAAGCAGCAAAATCACTGCCAGGCCGAGGCATGGGCCAGGATTCGTCCGGCGGAAAAAGGCCACAAAAAGCACTGGTGGGCTATAGCCTTAGAAGGGGCTGGCCGCACTTGATCCGCCCGGACTCGGAATGCCTGTGAGACTTTCTGTGAGACCTTGATGTGCCAAAAATAGGCAGCGGGGGAAGCCGCGGCCAAAAACTCCCCGAGGCAATGGTTAAATCCGTGGAAAAAAGGCCTAAAAGCAGGTGGGATATAGCCTTTGGAGGTGGGCTGGCCAACTTCGTCCGCCCGGACTCGAAATGCCTTGAGACTTTCTGTGGCCAGCAATGTAAAAAAGGCAGCAGCATGACCAAAATAACCCGAAGGCAGGCGCCAAGTTAATCCAGCGGAAAAAGGCCCTGGCAGGTGAAGGCTATAGCAGCAAGGTGGGGCTAGCCAACCGTCCGCCCGGACTCAAAATGCGAGACTTTGCGAGGGTCTCCGTATGCCAAAAATTAGGCGAGGCCAAAGCAGCGCAAAAATAACGCCCGAGCCAGGGGTGCCAAGTCAGTCCAGTGGAAAAAGGCCAGCAGGTGGGCTATAAGCCTTGGGAGGCTGGGCAACCGTCCGCCCGGACTCGGAATACTTGAGACTTTGTGAGGGCCTGTGTTAAAAAAGCAGGCAAAGCAGCGCCCAAAATCTTCGCCAGGCAGGGCACAAAGTTGTCCAGCGGAAAAAGGGCACAAAAACAGAATGCTATAGCCTTGAAGTGGGGCTGGCCAACTTTGTTATGCCGGACTCGGAATGCATAAGAAATTTGTGAGGGCCCCGTGTGCCAAAAATAGGCAGCAGGCAAAGCCCTGAAATAACCTTTGGGGAAAGGCAGGCGCCAGTTAGATTCCCGGCGGAAAAAGGCCTAAGCGTGTAGGCTATAGCCTTGAGTGGTTGGGGCTGGCCCTTAGATCCGCCCGGACTCGGAATGCCCTTGAGACTTCTTGTGAGACCGTGCCAAAAAAAGGCCAGGTGAAGCATGCCAAAAATAACCTTGAAGGCCAGGCATAAGATTAATCCCGTGGAAAAACCCACCAAGCAGATTGGGCTATAGCCTTGGGGGGTGGGGCTGGCCAACTTCGTCCGCCGGACTCAGAATGCCGCGAGACTTTGCGAGGGGTCTCCGTGTAAAAAAAATTAGGCCGAGGCAAAGCAGCATAAAATAACCCTTGAGCCAGGGGTGCCAAGTCAGTCCAGTGGAAAAAGGCCCGCAAAACAGGTGGGCTATAGCACAGAGGGTGGGGCTAGCCAACAATCCGCCCGGACTTCGGAATGCATGAGACTTTGTGAGGGCCTCTGTGCCAAAAAAGCATGAGCAAGCCCGCCCAAAAAATAACCGCCCTGAAGGAAGAGCGCCAAGTTAATCAAGCGGAAAAAAGGCCCGAGAAAAAGCAGGTGCAGGTATACCTTGGGGGTGGGGCTGTAAACTTCGTCCATGGACTCGGAATGCCAGCTTGAGACTTTGCGAGGGCCTCCGTGTAAAATAGGCCTGAGCAAAAGCAGCAAAATAACTACCGAAAGGCAGGCGTAAGTTTCTCCAGCGGAAAAAGGCCCCTGAAAGCAGGTGGGCTATAGCCAGGGGTGGGGCTGGCCGACAAATCCAACCGGACTCGGAATGCCGAGACTTTGTGAGGGGCCCCGATGTGCCAAAATAGGCCGGGCAAAAGCCGCCAAAATAACCTTGAAGGCAGGGCATAGGGATAATCCCGTGAAGGCCGAGGCAGGTGGGCTATAGCCTTAGGGTTAGAGGCTGGCCCACTTAAATCCCGGACTCGGAATGCCATGAGACTTTCTGTGATGTGCCAAAAATAGGCAGCATGACATGACCAAAATAACTGCCGAAGGCCCAGGCGTAAGTTCAAATCCGCGGAAACCTAAGCGGGTGGGCTATAGCCTTGGGGGTGGGGCTGGCCAACCGATCCCGGACTCGGAATGCCTTGAGACTGCGAGGGCCTCCGTGTAAAAATAGGCAGCAGCAAGCCAGCATGACCAAAAAAACTGAAGGCAGGCGCCAAGTTAAATCCAGCAGAAAGCAGTCCACAAAAGCAGGAGGCTATAGCCTTGGGGGGTGGGGCTGGGCAACCCGTCCATGGGACTCAGGAATGCCATGAGGCCCTGCAGGCGTCCGTGTGCCAAAAATAGCCCAGCGGGCAAGCCACACCCAAAATAACGCCCGAGCCCATGGCGCCAAGTTCGTCCACCACAAAAAGGCCACTAAAACGGGTGGGCTATAGCCTTGGGCGGTGGGGCTGGCCAACTTCGACCGCCGGACTCGGAATGCTGCGAGACTTTCCGAGGGGCCTCCGTGTGCCAAAAATAGGTGAGCCAAAGCCGTAAAAAAATAACCCCAGGCAGGCGCCAAGTTCGTCCAGCGGAAAAAGGCCACAAAAACGGGTGTGCTATAGCCTTAGGGGGTGGGGCTGTAACCGTCCGCGGACTAGGAATGCCTGTGAGACTTCTGAGGCCTCCGTGTGTCTCAAAAATAGGCCCGGATAAAGCCAGCGTCAAAATAACGCCGAAGGCAGGCGCCAAGATTAAATCCAGCGGAAAAAGGCCACAAAACCGGGTGGAGTATAGCCTTGGTGGTTGGGGCTGGCAAACTTAAATCCGCCCGGACTCGGAATGCCCTTGAGACTTTCCGTGGGGCCACCGTGGGCCAAAAATAAGCAGACCAAAGCCGGGCCAAAATTACTATCCGAGGGGCCAGGCGACAAGTTAGATCAGCGGAAAAAGGACCTGGCAGGTGGGTATAGCCTTGGGGGGTGGGGCTGGCCAACTTCATCCGCTGGACTCGGAATGCCGCGAGACTTTGCGAGGGGCCTCCGTGTGATAAAAAAAAAATAGGCCTTGAGCAAGCCAGCCTTAAAAACTCTTCGCCAGAGCTAGGGCAAAGTTCATCCGGCGGAAAAAAGGCCACTGGCAGGTGGGCTATAGCCTTGGGGGGTGGGGCTGGCCCACTTCGTCTGCCGGACTTGGAATGCCGCGAGATTTTGTGAGGGGCCCCCGTGTGCCAATAATAGGCCGCGGGCAATGCCACGTCCAAAAATAACCGCCCGAAGGCCGGGACGCCAAGTTCGTCCAGCGGAAAAAGGCCACAGAAACGGGTGGGCTATAGCCTTGGGGGGTGGGGCTGGCCGACTTCGTCCGCCGGACTCGGAATGCTGCGAGAATTTGCGAGGGGCCTCCGTGTACCAAAAATAGGCCATGAGCCAAGCCGCGCCAAAAAATAACTGCCCGAAGGCCGGGGCGCCAAGTTCGTCGAACGGAAAAAGGCCACAAAAATGGGTGGGCTATTGCCTTTGGGGGTGGGGCTGGCCAACTTCGTACGTCGGACTCGGAATTCCGCGAGAATTTGCGAGGGGCCTCCGTGTGCCAATAATAGGCCGCGGGCAATGCCACGTCCAAAAATAACCGCCCGAAGGCCGGGACGCCAAGTTCATCCAGCGGAAAAAGGCCACAAAAACGGGTGGGCTATAGCCTTGGGGGGTGGGGCTGGCCCACTTCGTCTGTCGGACTCGGAATGCCGCGAGACTTTGCGAGGGGCCTCCGTATGCCAAAAATAAGCTGCGGCCAAAGCCGGACCCAAAATTAACCGTCCGAAGGACGGGGTACCAAGTTTGTCCAACGGAAAAGGCCACAAAAACGGGTGGGCTATAGCCAGGTGGGCTGGCCAACCGTCCATGGACTTCGGAATGCCTTGAGACTTGCGAGGGCCTCCGTGTCAAAAAAATAGGCTTGAGCAAAGCACTCAAAAATAACTGCCGAAGAGCCCGCGCCGCCAATTTAAATCCCTGCGGAAAAAAGGCCGTAGCAGGTGGGCTATAGCCTTGGGGGGTGGGGCTGGCCCAATTCGTCCGCCGGACTCGGAATGCCACGAGACTTTGCGAGGGGCATCCGTGTCTCTAACTAGGCCATGGCAAGCAGCGCCAAAAATAACTGCCGAACCAGGCGTAAGTTAAATCCAGCGGAAAAAGGCCACAAAAACGGGTGGGCTATAGCCTTGGGGGGTGGGGCTGGCCAACTTCGTCCGTCGGACTCGGAATTCCGCGAGAATTTGCGAGGGGCCTCCGTGAGCCAATAATAGGCCGCGGGCAAAGCCGCACTCAAAAATAACTGCCCGAAGGCCGGGCCGCCAATTTCGTCCTGCGGAAAAAGGCCACAAAAACGGGTGGGCTATAGCCTTGGGGGGTGGGGCTGGCCCAATTCGTCCGCCGGACTCGGAATGCCACGAGACTTTGCGAGGGGCATCCGTGTGCCACACATAGGCCGCGGGCAAAGCCGCGCCCAAAAATAACTGCCCGAAGACCGGGGCGCCAAGTTCGTCCAGCGGAAAAAGGCCACAAAAACGGGTGGGCTATAGCCTTGGGGGGTGGGGCTGGCCAACAGATCCGTCGGACTCGAATTCCTTGAGAATTGCGAGGGGCCTCCGTGTGCCAAAAATAGGCCGCAGGCAAAGCCGTACCCAAAAATAACCGCCCGAAGGCCGGGGCGCCAAGTTCATCCAGCGGAAAAAGGCCACAAAAACGGGGGGGCTATAGCCTTGGGGGGTGGGGCTGGCCAACTTCGTCCGCCGGACTCGGAATGCCGCAAGACTTTGCGAGGGGCCTCCGTGTGCCAAAAATAGGCCGCGGGCAAAGCCACGTCCAAAAATAAGCCCGAAGGCAGGCGTGGATAAATCCAGCGGAAAAAGGCCACAAAAACGGGTGGGCTATAGCCTTGGGGGTGGGGCTGGCCAACAAATCCATGGACTTGCAATGCCTTGAGACTCGAGGGCCGTGTCAAAAAATAGGCATGGACAAAGCAGCAAAAATAACGCCGAAGGCAGGCGCCAAGATTAAATCCAGCTGAATAAGGCCACAAAAACGGGTGGGCTATAGCCTTGGGGGGTGGGGCTGGACAACAAATCCGCCCGGACTCGAATGCCAGATGACTTTGCGAGGGTCCTCCGTGTCACGAAAAAATAGGCCAGGCAAAGCCCGCGCTCAATAATAACGCCCGAGCCCGGGGCCAGAGATTCGTCAGGAGGAAAAAAGGCCACAAAAGCAGGTGGGCTATAGCCTTGAGAGTGGGGCTGGCCAAGTTCGCCCCTTGGACTCGGAATGCAGCGAGACTTCTGAGGGGCGTCCTTGGGCTAAAAATAGGCCGTGGGCAAAAGCAGCCCAAAATAACCGCCCGAAGGCTGGCGGCATAAGTTAATCCAGCGGAAAAAGGCCACAAAGCAGTGGGCTATAGCCTTAGGGGAAATTGGGGCTGGCCAAGGATTCGATCCGCCCGGACTCAGAATGCTGTGAGACTTTGTGAGAGCCTCTGTGTGCTAAAAAATGAGCATGAGCAAAACCCAAAAATAACCGCTCGAAGGCCGGGGTGTCAAGTTCGTCCAGCGGAAAAAGGCCACAAAAATGGGTGGGCTATAGCCTTGGGGAGTGGGGCTGGCCAACTTTTTCCGCCCGACTCGGAATGCCGCGAGGCTTTGCGAGGGGCCTCCGTGTGCCAAAAATAGGCCGTGGACAAAGCCCCGCCCAATAATAACTGCCCGAAGTCCAGGGCGCCAAGTTCGTCTAGCGGAAAAAGGCCACAAAATCGGGTGGGCTATAGCCTTGGGGGGTGGGGCTGGACAACTTCGTCCGCCGGAATCGGAATGCCGCGAGACTTTGCGAGGGGCCTCCGTGTGCCAAAACTAGGCCGCGGGCAGAGACGCGCCCAAAAATAACCGCCCGAAGGCCGGGGCGCCAAGTTCGTCATGCGGAAAAAGACCACAAAAACGGGTGGGCTATAGCCTTTGGGGGTAGGGCTGGCCAACTTTTTCCACCCGACTCGGAATGCCGCGAGACTTTGCGAGGGGCCTCCGTGTGCCAAAAATAGGCCGCGGGCAAAGCCCCGCCCAATAACCAGTCCAGGCGCCAAGTTAATCTAAGCGGAAAAAGCCCTAAAAAGCAGGTGGGCCATAGCCTTGGGGGGGGGCTGGCCTATTTCATCCACTTGAATCCAGATGCATGAGACTTTGCGAGGGGCCTCCGTGTCAAAAATAGGCCGAGGCAAAGCCAGCAAAAATAACCGCCAGGCAGCGCAAGATTAAATCCAGCGGAAAAAGGCCACAAAAACGGGTGGGCTATAGCCTTGGGGGGTGGGGCTGGCCAACTTCGTCCGCGCGGACTCGGAATGCCGCGAGACTTTGTGAGGGGCCTCCTAGTGCCAAAAATAGGCCGCGGGCAAAGCCGCGCCCAAAAATAACCGCCCGAAGGCCGGGGCGCCAAGTTCGTCCAGCGGAAAAAGGCCACAAAAACGGGTGGGCTATAGCCTTGGGGGGTGGGGCCGGCCCACTTCGTCCGCCGAACTCGGAATGCCGCGAGACTTTGCGAGGGGCCTCCGTGTGCCAAAAATAGGCCGCGGGCAAAGCCGCGCCCAAAAATAACCGCCCGAAGGCCAGGGCGCCAAGTTCGTCCAGCGGAAAAAGGCCACAAAAACGGGTGGGCTATAGCCTTGGGGGGTGGGGCTGGCCAACTTCGTCCATGGAATCGGATGCCGTGAGACTTTGCGAGGGGCCTCCGTGTCTCAAAAACTAGGCAGCAGGCAGAGCCAAAAATAACCGCCATGAAGGCAATGGGATTAGATCATCACGGAAAAAGACCACAAGCAGGTGGGCTATAGCCTTTAGGGGTAGGGCTATTAACTTTTCCACCGACTCGAATGCAAGCGAGACTGCGAGAGGCCTCCGTGTGCCAAAAAATAGGCAGGCAAAAGCCCGTAATAATAACCGCCGAAGTCCAGGCGCCAAGTTAATCTAGCGGAAAAAGGCCACAAAAGCAGTGAGGCCATAGCCAGAGTGGGCTGGCCTATTTCATCCCTTGAATCGGAATGCTTGACACTTGCGAGCCTCCGTGTGCCAAAAATAGGCTGTAGCCAAAGCCGCCCAAAAATAACTGCCCGAAGGCCGGGGCGCCAAGTTCGTCCAGCGGAAAAAGGCCACAAAAACGGGTGGGCTATAGCCTTGGGGGGTGGGGCAGGCCAACTTCGTCCGCCGGACTCGGAATGCCGCGAGACTTTGCGAGGGGCCTCCGTGTGCCAAAAATAGGCCGCGGGCAAAGCCGCGCCCAAAAATAACCGCCCGAAGGCCGGGGCGCCAAGTTTGTCCAGCGGAAAAAGGCCACAAAAACGGGTGGGCTATAGCCTTGGGGGGTGGGGCTGGCCAACTTCGTCCGCCGGACTCAGAATGCCGTGAGACTTTGCGAGGGGCCTCCGTGTGCCAAAAATAGGCCGCGGGCAAAGCTACACCCAAAAATAACCGCCCGAAGGCCGGCAGGATTAGATCTGCGGAAAAATGCCACAAAAAGCAGGTGGGGTATAGCCAGGGGGTGGGGCTGGCCAACAAATCCGCAGGACTCGGAATGCAGCAACTGCGAGGCGTCGAGGCTGAAAAATATCTGTGACCAAAGCAGCCAACGCCCGAGGCAGGCAAGTTAAATCCAGCGGAAAAAGGACACAAAGCAGGTGGACTATAGCCTTGGGTGGGATGGCCCACCGTCTGCGG
Organism: Citrus cavaleriei; assembly: GCA_030448925.1. Classification (NCBI taxonomy): domain Eukaryota; kingdom Viridiplantae; phylum Streptophyta; class Magnoliopsida; order Sapindales; family Rutaceae; genus Citrus; species Citrus cavaleriei. The sequence goes on along the minus strand of JAUJEN010000380.1, from coordinate 31,368 downwards.
ACTTCGGAATGGCGAGACTGCATGAGCCTCCGTGTGCCAAAAATAGGCCACGGTGGTGGACTATAGCCTTGGGGAATGGGGCTGGCCCACTTCGTCCGCCGGACTCAGAATGGCGCGAGACATTGTGAGCGGCCTCCGTGTGCCAAAAACATCCACCCTTGAGCTGTCAGCGCCCAAAAATAAAGGCCATGGCGCGAGTTAGATCCAGGCAGCTGACCACAAAAACGGGTGGGCTATAGCCTTGGGGGGTAGGGCTGGCTAACTTCGTCCGCTGGACTCGGAATGGCGCGAGACTTTGTGAGCGGCCTCCGTGTGCCAAAAATAGGACGTGGGCACAGCCGTGCCAAAAAATAACCACCCGAAGGCAGGACGTTAGGTCCAAGCATAAAAAGGCCACAAAAGCAGGTGGGCTATAGCCTAGGGTGGGGCTGGCAAACCGTCCGCCCGGACTCGGAATGGTGAGACATTGCAGGCTGCCTCCCCGAAATAGGCAGCAGGAACAGCTCGTCCAAAATAGCCGCCCCAAGGCAGGCGCCAAATGCGATCCAGCGGAAAAAGGCCACAAAAGCAGGTGGGCGATAGCCTTAGAAGTGGGAGCTGGCCGACTTATCCGTCCGGACTCGGAATGGTGAGAACTTTGCTGACCTCCGTGTACAAAAATATGAAAGGCTGTAGCCAAAAATAACATGAAGGGTGCATAAATTCAAATCCAGCGGAAAAAAAAAAAGGGTGTATAGCCTTAGGTGGGGCTGGCCGACTTAAATCCGCCGGACTCGGAATGGCCTTGAGACTTGCGAGGCCTCTGTTGTAAAAATATGAGGCACAGCAGCGCAAAACTAACTGTCCGATGGCGAAGGCAGTTAAATCCAGCGGAAAAAACCACACAGGTGGGCTATAGGCTTGGGAGTGGGGCTGGCCAACCGTCCGCGGACTCGGAATGAGCGTTGCAGGCCTCCGTCTATAAAAATAGGCCAGTACAGCATTAAAAATAACCGCCAGGCAGCAAGAGATCCAGCGGAAAAAGGCCACAACGGGTGGGCTATAGCCTTGGGGGGTGGGGCTGGCCAACTTCTTCCGCCTGACTCGAATGCTGCGAGACTTTGCGAGGGCCTCCGTGTGCCAAAAATAGGCAGACAGCAAAACCAAAAATAACGCCCTTGAAGAAGCATAAGATTCATCCAGCGGAAAAAGGCCACAAAAACAGTGGGCTATAGCCTTTGGGGGTGGGGCTGGCCAACTTCGTCCGCCGGACTCGGAATGGCGTGAGACTTTGGCTGCCTCCGATGCCAAAAATAGAGCCTTGGGCAAAGCAGCCAAAATAACCGCCTGAAGAACAAGGCGCCATGTTCGTCCAGCGGAAAAAGGCCACAAAAACGGGTGGGCTATAGCCTTGGGGGGTGGGGCAGGCCAACTTCGTCTGCCGGACTCGGAATGGCGTGAGACTTTGCGAGCGGCCTCCGTGTGCCAAAAATAGGCCGCGTGCACAGCCGCGCCCAAAAATAACCGCCCAAAGGCCGGGGTGCCAGGTTCGTCCAGCAGACAAAGGCCACCAAAACGGGTGGGCTATAGCCTTGGGGGGTGGGGCAGGCCAAGTTCGTCTGCCGGACTCGGAATGGCGTGAGACTTTGCGAGCGGCCTCCGTGGCCCAAAAATAGGCTGCGTACACAGCCGCGCCAAAAAATAACCTCCCAAAGGCCGGGGCGACAAGTTCGTCCAGCGGAAAAAGGCCACCAAAACGGGTGGGCTATATATGAGAAGTGGGGCTGGCCAACAAATCCAGCGGACTCGGAATGGCAGACTTTGTGAAAGCGGCCTCCGTCATGTAAAAATAGGCCAGCAGGCACAGCCAGCGCCCAAAACTAACTACCCGATGGCAGGCGCAGTTATCCAGCGGAAAAAGGCCACAGCAGGTGGGCTAGCCTTGGGGGTGGGGCTGCCAACATAAATCCGCCCGGACTCGGAATGGCCTTGAGACTGCAGCTGACCTCCGTCTACCAAAAAAATAGGCCACCCTGGCAAGCAGCCCAAAAAATAACCGCCGAAGGCAGGCAAGTTAGATCCAGCGGAAAAAGGCCACAAAAAGCAGGTGGGCTATAGCCTTGGGGGTGGAGGCTGGCCAACCGTCTGCCCGGACTCGGAATGGCCTTGAGACTTTGCATGACCTCCGTGTTCCAAAAATAGGCTGCGTGCACAGCCGCGCCCAAAATAACGCCCAAGGCAGGCGCCAATAAATCAGCGGAAAAAGGCCACAAAAACGGGTGGGCTATAGCCTTGGGGGGTGGGGCAGGCCAACTTCGTCTGCCGGACTCGGAATGGCGCGAGACTTTGCAAGCGGCCTCCGTGTTCCAAAAATAGGCTGCGTGCACAGCCCACCTCCCAGCGGCAGGCGACAAGTTAGATCCAGCGGAAAAAGGCCACCAAAAGCAGGGTGGGCTATATAGGGGGGGGGCAGTAAATCCGACGGACTCGAATGGCGCGAGACTTTGTGAGCGGCCTCCGTGTAAAAATAGGCATGCAGCTGGTCGCCAAAACTAACTGCCGATGTGAGGCGCAAAGGTCATCCAGCGGAAAAAGGCCACCAAAACGGGTGGGCTATATAGCCTTGGGGGGTGGGGCTGGCCCGACTTGATCCGCGGACTCGGAATGGTGAGACTTCTGCAGAGTGGCCTCCGTGTTCAAAAATAAGCCACAGGCACAGCGCCCAAAATAACCGCCAGGCAGGCGAAGATTAGATCCAGCGGAAAAAGGCCTAAGCAGGTGGGCTATAGAATTTGGGGTGGGCTGGCCAAATTCGTCCGCCGGACTCGGAATGCCGTGAGACTTCTGAGGGCCTCCGACCATAAAAATAGGCCTTGAGCCCAAAAAATAACCGCCGAAGGCGAGGTATAAGATCATCCAGCGGAAAAAGGCCACAAAAACAGTGGGCTATAGCCTTTGGGGATGGGGCTGGCCAACTTTGTCCGCCGGACTCGGAATGGCGCGAGACTTTGCGAGCGGCATCCGTGTGCAAAAAATAGGCATGAGCCTTGCTGGCCAAAATAACCGCCTGAAGGCAGGCGCCAAGTTAGATCCAGCAGAAAAAGGACACAAGCAGGTGGGCTATAGTGAGGGGTAGGTTAGCCAACCGTCCGGACTGGAATGGCATGAGACTTTCTGGCAGCCTCCGTGTAAAAATAGGCAGCAAGCAGCCAAAAAAACGCCTGAAGAACAAAGGCGCCATGTTAAATCCAGCGGAAAAAACCCTAAAAAGCAGGTGGGCTATAGCCTTGGGGGTGGGGCAGGCCAACCGTCCGCGGACTCGGAATGAGAGACTTTCTGGCCTCCGTGTAAAAATAGGCAGCAGCAAAGCCGTGCCAAAATAACGCCTGAAGAACAAAGCGCCATGTTAGTCCAGCGGAAAAAGGCCTAAAAAGCAGGTGGAGCTATAGCCTTGGGGGTGGGGCAGGCCAACCGTCTGCGGACTGGAATGGCGTGAGACTTTGCATGACCTCCGTGTGCCAAAAATAGGCAGCGTGCATGCAGCCAAAAATAACTTTCGCCAAAGGCCAGGCGCAGGTTAAATCCAGCAGACAAGGTCACCAAAAGCAGGTGAGCTATAGCCTTGGGGGGTGGGGCAGGCCCACTTCGTCTGCCGGACTATGAATGGCGTGAGACTTTGGCCTCAAATGGGCAAAAATTGGCTGCGTGCACAAGCGCCCAAAAATAACCTTAAAGGCAGGCGTGGGTTAGTCCAGGAAAAAACCCACCAAAGCAGGTGGCTATAGCCAGAGGTGGGGCTAGCCAACTTCAAATCCAGCCGGACTCGGAATGGTGAGACTTTGCGGCGGCCTCCGTCAAAAATGAGCCATGAGCACAGCAGCGCCCAAAACTAACTACGATGGCAGGCGCGAGTTCGTCCAGCGGAAAAAAGCCAGCATGGTGAGGCTATAGCAGAAGTGGGGCACTGCCAACATAAATCCGCCCGGACTTCGGAATGGCCTTGAGACTTTGCGGCGGCCTCCGTCTCTACAAAAATAGGCCAGGTGCAGCAGCATCTTTCGCCGAAGGCAGGCGTAAGTTAAATCCAGCCGGAAAAAGGCCCACAAAAACTGGAGGGCTATAGCCTTGAGGTGGGGCAGGCCAACACGTCTGCGGACTGGAATGGCGAGACTTTGGCGGCCTCCGTCTCTGCAAAATTAAACCAGCAGGTACAGCCAGCGCCAAAAACTCCGCCGAGGCAGGCGCAAAGTTAAATCCAGCGGAAAAAGGCCACAAAAACGGGTGGGCTATAGCCTTGGGGGGTGGGGCTGGCCGACTTCGTCCGCCAGACTCGGAATGCCGCAGAGACTGCGAAGCGACCTCCGTGTGCCAAAAATAGGCCGCGAGCACAGCCGCGCCCAAAAATAACCGCCCGAAGGCCAGGGCGCCATGTTCGTCCAGCGGAAAAAGGCCACAAAAACGGGTGGGCTATAGCCTTGGGGGGTGGGGCTGGCCAACTTCGTCCGCCGGACTCGGAATGGCGCGAGACTTTGCGAGCGGCTTCCGTGTGCCAAAAATAGGCCGCGGGCACAGCCGCGCCCAAAAATAACCGCCCGAAGGCCGGCGCAAGTTAAATCCAGCGGAAAAAGGCCCGCAGCAGGCAGGCTATAAGCCTTGGGGTGGGGCTGGCCAACCGTCCATGAACTCGAGATGGCCAGCGAGACTTTCTGGCGGCCTCCGTAAAAAATGAGACCTTGAGCACAGCCAGCAAAAATAACTTGGAAGCCGAAGGCGAGTATGTTAATCCAGCGGAAAAGGCCCACAAAAGCGGATGGGCTCTGACACTTGGGGGTGAGGCTGGCCAACAAATCCGCCCGGACTCAGAATGGCGCGAGACTTTCGGCAACCTCCGTGTGCCAAAAAAATGAGAGCCTTGGGCAAAGCCGCGCCCAAAAATAACCGCCCGAAGAACGAGGCGCCAAGTTCGTCCAGCGGAAAAAGGCCACAAAAACGGGTGGGCTATAGCCTTGGGGGGTGGGGCAGGCCAACTTCGTCTGCCGGACTCGGAATGGCGTGAGACTTTGCGAGCGGCCTCCGTGTGCCAAAAATAGGCCGCGTGCACAGCCGCGCCCAAAAATAACCGCCCAAAGGCCGGGGCGCCAAGTTCGTCCAGCGGAAAAAGGCCACCAAAACGGGTGGGCTATATAGCCTTGGGGGGTGGGGCTACAGCCAACAAATCGCACTTGTTCGAATGACCGAGGACTATCTGAGGCGCCTCCGATGTGCCAAAAAATAGGCATGAGCAGCCGCGCCCAAAACTAACTGCCCGATGGCCGGGGCGCCAAGTTCGTCCAGCGGAAAAAGGCCACAAAAACGGGTGGGCTATAGCCTTGGGGGGTGGGGCTGGCCAACTTCGTCCGCCGGACTCGGAATGGCGTGAGACTTTGCGAGCGGCCTCCGTGTGCAAAAAATAGGCCCTTGAAAGCAGCGCCAAACTAACTGCCGATGGCACGTGGTGTGGTTATCCAGCGGAAAAACACTGCTTAAGCAGGTGGGCTATGCTTGGGGGTGGGGCTGGCCAACTTCGTCCACCGGACTCGGAATGGCGCCAGACTTTGCGAGCGGCCTCCGTGTGCCAAAATACGGGCACAGCCGCATGTAAAAATAACCCCTTGAGGCAGGCGTAAGTTAGATCCAGCGAAAAAGAGCCACAAAGATTGGGCTATAACAGGGGGGTGGAGCTGGCCAACCGTCCGGACTCGAATGTGGCATGAGACTTTGCGAAAGCGGCCTCCGTGTCTTGAAAATAGGCTGCGTACAGCCCGCGCCCAAAATAACGCCCAAAAGGCGGGCGCAAGTTAAATCCAGCAGAAAAAGGCCACAAGCGGGTTGGCTATATAGCCTTGAAGTAAGGCTGGCAAACTTCGCCCGGACTTCAGAATGGCGCGGGAACTGCGAGTAGCCTCCGTGTTCAAAAATGGGCGTGAGCACAAGCCCAAAACAACTTTACCCGATGGCAGGTGCGAAATCCAGCGGTAAAGCCAACCAGCGGGTGAGCTATAGCAGGGGTGGGGCTGGCCAACCAGTCCCCGGACTTTCGAGAATGGCAGCGAGACTTTGCATGAGCGGCCTCCGTCTACAAAAAATAAATAAAGCAGCACACCAGCACTGGCTCTTTTTCGCCGAGCAGGCGCCAAGTTCTTCCAGCGAGAAAAAGGCGCAAAGCAGGTTGGCTATATAGCCTTAGGGTGGGGCTGGCCAAATCCGCCCGGACTCGAATGTGTGAAGTCTTTGCGAGTGGCCTCGTTCCAAAAATAGGCATGAGCGAACTGACAGCGCCAAAACTGCCCGATGGCGAAGCGCGAGTTAAGATCCAGGTAAAGGCCCAGCAGGTGGGCTATAGCCTTGGGGGTGGGGCTATTAACCGTCGCGGACTTCGAATGGCGCGAGACTTAACCATGACCTCCGTCTGCCAAAAAATAGGCGGCGGCTACAGCCAGCATAAAAACTCTTCGCCAGCGGCGGGGCGCCAAGTTAGATCCGGAAAATAGCCCTTCAGGTGGGCTATAGCCTTAGAGGGGGTGGGGCTGGCCGACTTCATCCGCCCGGATTCGGAATGGCGGCGGAAGGACTGCGGCTCGACCTCCGTGTGCAAAAATAGGCGGCTTGGTACAGCAGCAAAATAACCGCCCGAGCCGAAGCCAAAGTTAGTCAATCCAACTCAAAAAAGCCGAAAGCCAGGTGGGCTATAGCCTTGGAGGTAGGGCTGTAGCCAACTTCGTCCGCCTGACATTTCGAATGGCATGAACTTTCGAGGCTTAATATCGTCAATGTAAAAATAAGGCAGCCCAGGAACAGCCAGCGCTTAAAATAACTTCGCCAGGCAGGCGTAAGGTTAAGCATAAAAGACCACAAAAGCAGGTGGGCTATAGCCTTGAGGGAGGCAGGCCCGCCAAATCCGCCCGGACTCAGAATGGCGCAAAGAGACTTTCTGACGGTCTGCCAAGATGAATGTAAAGGCCGGGCGATAGACATGGACACAGCCAGCGTAAAATAACAGCCAAAGGCAGGCGCCAAAGGATTACAATCCATGGATTCTTCAAAAAAAACCACAAAACTAGTGGGCTATATAGCCTTAGGGGTCCGGTTAAAAACGCTGGTAAAAATAACATCCCAACAAATCCGCCCTGTAACTTCCATGGGGGTCGGAAAGCCCAGCGAAGAACTTTGCGAGCGGCCTCCATGTGCCAAAAATGGGCAGCGGGCACAGCCAGCGCCATAACTTTCCCGAGCAGGCGTAAGTTCTTCCAGCGCCAAAGGCCACAAAAAGCAGGTGAGCTATAGCCTTGAAATTAGAAGGGCAGGCAAATTCCCAAGCCGTGCAGACTATGATGGCGTGAAGACTTTCTGGCAGCGACCTCCATTGGGCCAAAAATAGAGCATGGCACCAATTTAACAGCAAAAAATAACCGCCCAAGGCATTGGGCAAGATTAGCCCAGGAAAAGGCCACAAAACTGGTGGGCTATATAAACTTGTGGGGCTGGCAACATCCACAGGACTCATAGGAAGCGAGACTTTGCAGGTGGGGCTGGACCTCCGTGTACCAAAAACAGGCAAAATGTGACCAGCGTAAGTTAGTCCACGCCCACTTCGTCCTTAAAATAACCGACCTCCCAGAAGGCAGCAGCCCAAGGTCATGATTAAATCCAGCGGAAAAAGGTCACAAAAACTGGTGTGCTATATAGCCAGAATTAGGGCTGGCCAACAAATCCGCCTGAGACTGGAATGGCGCCGAGACTTCTGCACCTCGTGTAAAAACAGGCAGCGAACCTGCAGCCACGCAAAATAACAGGCCAGGGCGCCAAGAGATTAATCAAGCAAAAAAGGCCACAAAATGGGTGGGCTATAGCCTTGGGGGTGGGGCTGTAAATTCGTCCATCCGCCCGGACTCAGAATTGCTTGCAACGAGACTTTGCAGCGGCCTTCATGTCACGACAAATAGCAGCTTGAGCACAGCAGCAGCTCTTCTTGCCAGGCATATTTGGGTTTGGTGATTTCATCCAGCGGAAAAAGGCCACAAAAACCCCGCACCTGGTGGGCTGCAGCCTGGGGCTGGCGACTTAAATCCGCTGCCTGAATGGCCTTGAACTTTTGAAGCTGCCTCACGTGGCAAAAAAAAATAGGCTGCAGGCACAGCAGCAAAAGCTCCTTAACCGCCACGGCAGGCGCCAAGTTAATCCAGCGAAAAACAGCAGGTGAGCCTTCTGTATGGAGGGTGGGGCTGGCCAATCAGACTTCGGAATGGCCATGAGGCGTTATGAGCAGCCTCCGTGTGCCAATAATAGGCAGCGGGAACAGCACAAAAATAACCCATGTCGAAGGCAGAGGCAGAGATTCGAGTCCAAGTAAAAAGGCCACAAAAGCGGAGTGGGTTATAGCCAGATGTATGGGGGTGGGGCAGGCCACCAATCCGCCGGACTCGGAATGGCGTGACACTTTGCGAGCGACCTCCGTGTGCCAAAATAAAGCCCCGCGGACACAGCCGTAAAAAATAACACGCCCAAGGCAGGCGCGCCAAGTTAAATCCAGCGGGGCCACAAAACTGGTGGGCTATATATGCTGAAGTGGGGCTGGCAGCCAACCGTCCGCCGGACTCGGAATGGCGAGACTTTCGGCGACCTCCGTGTGCAAAACAGGCAAGCCAGAACTGTACGCTTCAAAATCTTCTTGCACCGAAGGCTAGGCATGAGATTAGTCCAAGCATAAAAATGAGGCGGAAAAATGGGTGGGCTATAGCCGAGGTGAGGCTGCCAAATTCGTCCACGGACTCAAATTCACCTTGAGACGCGGGACCTCCGTGTGATAAATAGGCCTTGCACAACCCAGCAAAAATATCACCCAAGGCCAAGTTAGTCCAAGCGGGAGCGCCACAAAAAGCAGATGGGCTATAGCCTTAGGGGGTAGCCAACTTAAATCCATGGTCGGAATGGCTTGAGTTCTGACGCCTCCATTATAAAAAATAGGCCTTGAGTACAACCCAGCCAAAAATGGCCACTTAAAGGCAGGCGCCAGGATTAAATCAGCGGAAAAGGCCTGGCGATGTGGCGATAGCCTTAAGAAATTGGGCACTGGCCAACTTTGTCCGCCCTTGGACTCAGAATAAGCAGCGAGTTCTGTATCAAATTAGCCAAAAAATAGTGCCAAGCAAAAAACAGCAGCGTAAAAATAACCATGTGAAGGCAGGCGCCCGTTAAATCCAAGCGCAAAGGCCACCGAGAAGCAGGTGGGCTATAGCCTTGGAGGTGGGCTGGCCTAAACCGTCCTTGACCTTCGGAATGACGAGACTGCGGCTGGCCTCCGTGTGTAAAAATAGAGGCAGCGGACAGCAGCCAAAAATAACATGCCAAAGGCAGGCAAGTTCAAATCAGAGGAAAAAGGCCACAAAGCAGGTGGGCTATAGCCTTGGGGGATTTAGGGCAGGCCAACTTTCGTCTACCCTTGGGACTCGAATGGCGTGAGACTCTGGCTGACCTCAGTGTGCCAAAAAAATAGGCCAGCGATGCAGCCAAAATATGCGCCCAAGGCCCAGGCGATCCAGCGGAAAAGGCCACAAAACAGGTGGCCTATAGCCTTAAGGGGGTGGGGCAGGCAAACTTCATCCGGTTCGGAATGGCGTGAGACTGCGAAGCAGGCCTCGTGTCTCAAAAATAGGCATGGACGGACACTTAAAATAACCCGCCAAGCGTAAGCGCCAGGCGCCAAGTTCGTCCAGCTACGAAAAAGGCCACCAGCAGGGTGGAATATATATAGCCAACAGGGGGTGGAAATTAAGGCTGGCCAACCGATCGCGCCGGACTCGGGAATGGCGAGACACCAGCGACCTCCGTATGCCAAAAATAGGCATGAGCACAGCCGCGCCAAACTAACCATGGCGCGCGGATTAAATCCAGCGGAAAAAGGCCACAGCAGGTGGGCTATAGCCTTGGAGGTAAGGCTGGCCAACCCGTCCACGGACTCGAATGGCGTGAGACTGCAGCCCGGCCTCCGTGTGCCAAAAATAGGCAGCATTTGGTACAGCCCATCCTTGGCAGGCGCCATGTTAAATCCAGCGGAAAAAGGCCACAAAGCAAGGTGAAGGCTATAGCCTTGGGGGTAGAGGCGGGCCACTTCGTCAACCGGACTAGAATGGCCTTGAGACTTGGCTGACCTCGTGTCAATGTAAAAATAGGCGGGCATAGCCGTGCCAAAAATAACCCTTGAAGGCTAGCAAGTTAAATCCAGTGGAAAAAGGCCACAAGCGGGTGGGCTATAGCCAGGGGTGGGCACCGCACCCGACTTAATCCGCCAGACTTTCAGATCGCGAGACTGTGTGCAAGCGGCATCCGTGTACCAAAAATGAGCCGTAGAAACAGCAAAAATAACACCGCCCGAAGCAAAAGTCCAGCGGAAAAAGGCCACATGGGTGGGATATAGCCTTGAGCTGTCCCTCATCGCGGAATGGCGCGAGACATTCGGCGACCCCATGTGTAAAAATAGGCCTTGGATACAGCCCTTAAAAATCCCGACCGAAGGCAGGCGTAAGATCGATCCAGCGGGAAAAAGGCCACAAAAACGGGTGGGCTATAGCCTTGGGGGTGGGGCTGGCCAACATCGTCCGCGGACTCGAGAATGGCCCTTGGTTTTGATATAAGCTGTGGTTTACGTGCAGGGCCTCGTGTGCGAAAAAATAGGGCCATGCCAGCAAAATCCCCTTAAGGCCGGGCGCCATATTCGATCCAGCCGGAAAAAGAGCCCGCAGCGGGTGGGATATAGCCTTGGGGGGTGGGGCTGGCCAATTTCGTCCACCGGACTCGGAATGCCGTGAGACTTTCGGCGGCCTCCGTGTGTAAAAATAGGTGGATACAGCCGTGCTAAAAATAACACGCCGAGGCCGAGCGCCATCATTTAAAGGTCCAGCGGAAAAAGGCCCTGTGGGTTAGCTATAGCCTTGGGGGTGGGGCTGGCCACAAATCGCCAGGACTCGGAATGGTAGCGAAGACTTTGCGAAGCGACCTCCAAATGTATAAAAATGATGCAGGCACCAGCGCCCAAAACCGATGGCGGCAGTTAAATCTGTGGAAAAAGGCACAGCAGGTGGGCTATATAGAGGGGTGGGGCTGGCCAACTGTCCACGAACTTCGGAATGCGAGCGAGTTCTTGCGTGGTGTGACGTGTGTGCTTAGTCAAAAATGGCTTGAGCAGCAGCCCAAAATAACCACCGAAGGCAGGCAAGTTGATCCAGCGGGAAAAAGCCAGGAAAGCAGGTGGGCTATAGCCTTGTAAGTGAGGCTGGTAACCGTCCTTGGACTGGAATGGTAGCGAGACTTTCGAAGCCAGCCTCGTCAAAATAGGCTGCACACCCGGCGCCCAAAAATAGCTGGCCCAAGCAGGCATAAGTTAAATGGGATTAGATCGTCTAAGCGGAAAAAAGAGCCCAAAGCAGGTGGGCTATAGCCTTAGAGTGGGGCTGGCCAACTTGATCGCTAGACTCAGAATGTTGAGACTTTCTGGCTGGCCTCCGTGTCTAAAAAATAGGCCATGAGCACAGCCGCGCCAAAATGTCCCGAGGCAGGCAAGATCCAGTGGAAAAAGCCACAAAAAGCAGAGTGGGCTATAGCCTTGGGAAATTAGAGGCTGGCTAACCGTCCGCGGACGGACACTGTGCTTGGACTCCGTGTATTGCAAAAATAGGCTTGATCCTGGCAGCCAAAAAAGGCCACCAGCGGGTGGGCTATAGCCGCGCCAGTGGTGGTGGGGCTGGCCAACAAATCCTTGGACTCGGAATGGCAGACTGCAGGCGGCCTCGTGTACTAAAAATAGGCCAGCTTTGTGGCACAACAGCCGCGCCCAAAATAACCGCCCGTTGGCCAGGCAGCAGATAAATCTAGCGGAAAAAGGCCACGAAATCGGGTGGGCTATAGCCTTGGGGGGTGGGGCTGGCCAACTTCGTCCACCGGACTCGGAATGGCGCATGACTTTACGAGCTGCCTGCGTGTGCCAAAAATAGGCCGCGGGCTGTGGCAGTAAAAATAACCTCTGGCAGGCATGGCCAAACAGCGGAAAGGCCACATAAAAAGCAGGTGGGCTATAGCCGTGGGGGGTGGGGCTGGCCAACTTCGTCCGCCGGACTCGGAATGGCGCGAGACATTGTGGGCGGCCTCCGTGTGCGAAAAATGGGGCCTTGAGCAGCCAGCATAAAACCCCTTGGGCAGGCGCCATGTTAGAATGGAAAAACCACAGACAGGTGGGCTATAGCCAGCAGGGGGGTGGGGCTGGCCAATTTAGTCCACGGACACAGGAATGGCAGCGAGACTTCTTGACGACCTACGTGTGTGTCAAAATAGGCCTTGGTACAGCCGTGCTGCCCAAAAATATTTGTGAAGGCGGAAGGGACCATGTTAAATCAGCAGAAAAAGGCCACAAAAACGGGTGGGCTATAGCCTTGGGGGGTGGGGCTGGCCAACTTCGTCCACCGGACTCGGAATGGCGCGAGACTTTGTGATCGGCCTCCGTGTGCCAAAAATAGGCCGCGGGTACAGCCGCGCCCAAAAATAACCGCCCGAAGGCCGCGGGGCCATGTTCGTCCAGCGGAAAAAGCCACAAAAACGGGTGCGCTATAGCCTTGGGGGGTGGGGCTGGCCAATCCGGACTTTCGGGAATGGCCTTGAGACTGCGTGTGTGTGCCAAAATAAAAAAAGGCCCAGCAGCTGTAACCCAAAAATAACAGCCCGAAGGCCAGGCGCCAGATGTCAAACAGGATTAGATCCATGGAAAAAGGCCACAAAAACAGGTGGCCTATAGCCTTAGGGGCTGGGGCTGGCCAACTTCGTCCGCCGGACTCGGAATGGCAAGAGACTTTCCGAGCGGCTTCCGTGTGCAAAAAATAGGCCTCGGGCACAGCCGCGCCCAAAAATTCAAGCCCGAGGCAGGCGCCAAGTTAAGTTAGATCCAGTGGAAAAAGGCCTAACAAAAGCAGTGGGCTATAGCCTTGGGGGTGTGGGCAGCTAACCGTCCATGGGACTCGGTTTCACTGGACTCCGTGTGCTGGACTCGTGTGCAAAAACAGGTGGGGCTTGAGCACAGCAGCAAAAAAGGCCGCACTGTAATTATCAGTGCCAATTAGTAGGGCTGGCGAATCCGCCCGGACTCGGGAATGGCCGCGAGACTTTGCGGCCTCCAGGTCGCAAAAATAGGATGCGAATAACCCGGCGCCAAAAATAATAACCGCCGAGGCGAAGCCATGTTAATCCAAGCGGAAAAAAGGCCAGATTAAAAAGCCGGGTTGGCTATAGCTTGGGGGTGGGGCTGTAGCCAACCGTCCGCGGACTCGGAATGTAGCCTTGAACTTTGCGAGAAAGCCTCCGTGCCAAAAATAGGCATGAGCCTTGGTGCTGTAGCATAAAACTAACTCCTTCGATGGCGAGAGCCTTGTGGAAAAAAAGGCACCAGCAGGTGGGCTATAATATGAGAGGTGAAATTAAGGCTGGCCAACTTTATCCACTTGTCCAGACAGTTCAGAATGGCGCGAGTTTGTGAGGCGGCTAACCATTGTGTCCAAAAATAGGCAGGCGCGCCCAGGCAAGCAGCGCATAAAAATAACCACCTGAAAGGCAGGCGTAAGTTAAATCCAGCGGAAAAAACCAGGAAAAGCGAATTGGGCCTTGCCCAGAGTGGGGCTAGCCAACAAGTCCATGGGACTCGGAATGGTGAGACTTTCCAGGCAGCCTGCGATGTGCAAAAAATAGGCTGCAGGCTGGCCAGCAAAATAACAACCCGAAGGCAGGGCATGGGATTCGTCTGCGGAAAAAAGGCCACAAAAAAGGTGGGCTATAGCCCAGGGGGTGGGGCTGGCCAACAGTCGCCTAGACTCGAATGGCCTTGAGACTGTGCAGCCTCGAGTGTGCTAAAAAAATAGGCCCACTGTGGTTGGCCCAGCGCCAAAAATTCCTTGAGGCAGGCATGGATAGATCCGGTGGAAAAAGGCCCAAAAAAGCAGAGTGGGCTATAGCCTTGGGCAGTAGTGGGGCTGGCTAACAATCACGGTTCGGACCGGACACAGCAGACTCCGTGTGCCAAAAAATGAGGCCCATGAACTGTATAAAAAAAGGCCACAAAAGCAGGTGGGCTATATAATACTCGGTGGTGGGGCTAGCCAGCATCCATGGGACTTCGAATGGCCGAGACTTTGCGAAAGGCTGACCTCCGTAATATGCCAAAAATAGCAGCAGGCACAGCCTTAAAAAAAATGCTCTTTCCCAGATGGCCAGTGCGAGATCTGTGGAAAAAGGCACAGCGAATTGGGCTATAGCCTTGAGGGGAGGTGGGGCTGGCCAACATCCACCCCGGACTCGGAATGGCGCATGAGAGTTTGTAGCGGCAACGTGTGATATTACCAAAAATGGGCCTTGAGCAAAGCAGCCAAAATCTTCACCGAGCCAGGCGCCAAGTTAGTCCAAGCGGAAAAAAGGCCCGAGAAAACAGGTGAGGCTATAGCCTTGCAGGGGTGGGCTGGCCAACTTAATCCCGCCAGACTCGGAATGGCGCGAGACTTTCGAGCTGACCTCGTGTGCAAAAATAGGCTGCAGCCACAGCCAAAATAGCCAAGCCGAAAAGCCAGGCGCCAAAGTTCATCTAGCGGAAAAAGGCCACAAAAACAGGTGGGCTATAGCCTTGAGGTGGGGCTGGCCAACCAAATCGCTAGACTCAGAATGGCCTTGAGACTTTGGCAGCCTGCATGCAAAAAAATAGGCCATGAACTAGCCAGCGCCAAAGTCCCGCCCGAGGCCAGGGCATGCAGGATCGGTGGAAAAAACACAGGTGGGCTATAGCCTTAGCGGGTGGGCTAATAACCTTCCGCCGGACTCGGACACAGCCTTGGACTCCGTGTGCCAAAAATAGGCCGCGGGCACAGCCGCGCCCAAAAAAAAAGGCCACCAAAACGGGTGGGCTATATAGCCTTCGGTGGTGGGGCTGGCCAACTTCGTCCGCCGGACTCGGAATGGTCACTGAGACTTTGCAGCTGACCTCAAATGTAAAAAAAATAGGCAGAGCACAGCTGCGCCCAAAAAACCGCCGATGGCCGGAGGCTGAGCCAAGTTCGATCAGCGGAAAAAGAAACCACAAAAACAGGTGGGCTATAGCCAGAGTGGGGCAGGCCAACCGTTCGCCCGGACTCGGAATGGCCGGAGACATTGCAAGCGGCTTCCGTGTCTGCAAAAACAACCACAACGACCCAAATTCCCTTGCCAGAAGTATGGGATCGATCCAGCGGAAAAAAGGCCACAACAGGTGGGCTATAGCCTTAGGGTGGGGCTGGCCAATTTCCATCCACGGACTCAGAATAGCCCTTGAGACTTCAGCTGACCTCCATGTAATATAGGCCGCAAAATAATTACTAAGCACGTGCCAAAAATAACACACCTAGAGGCAGGCGCCATGCGTCAATGAGGAAAAAAAAGGCCACAGCAATTAGTGGGCTATAGCCTTAGGGGTGGGGCTGTAACCAAATCCGCGGACTAGAATGTGTGTGAAAACTTTGCAGCGGCTTCCGTGTGTAAAAAATAGAGCCCAAGACACAGGCTGGCAGCTCCCAAAGTAACCTTGAAGGCAGGCGCCATAAGTTAATCCAGCGGAAAAAGGCCACAAAAAGCAGGTGAGGCTATAGCCTTAGAGAATTAGGGCTGGCCAACCATCCGCCCGGACAAGGAATAGCCGCGAGACTTTCAAGCTGACCTCCGTGTGCCAAAAATATGCCATGAGCTGTGGCATTAAAATAACGCTACTTGAAGGCAGAGGCATAAATGGGTCGTCCATGGAAAAGGCCACAAAATCGGCTGCGCTAGCCTCGGGGGTGGCGCTAGCCAGCAAATCCTTGGACTTGGATTAGTCTGAGAACTTTCTGCCAGCCTCTATAATGCTAAAATATACATGAGACACAGCTACACCCAAAATTACAAATCCGAAGGCCGGGCAGACGCCAAGATTAAATCCAGCAGAAAAAGGCCACAAAAACAGGTGGGCTATAGCCTTGGGGGGTGGGGCTGGCCAACTTCGTCCGCCGAACTCAAAATGGCGCGAGACTTTGCGAGCGACCTCCGTGTGCTAAAAATAGGCCATGGGCACAGCCGCGCCCAAAAATTACCGCCCGAAGAAGGCAGAAGGCAGGTAAGTTAAATCAGCGGAAAAAGAGCCTACAAAATGGGCGGGCTATAGCCTTGGGGTGGGCTATCAACCGTCCGCCCGGACTCGGAATGAGGCAGCGTGCGATCGACCTCCGATGTGGCAAAATAGAGCCCTTGGGCACAGCTGCGGCCAAAATAACTGCCGAGGCCGAAACAATTAAGTCCAGCGGAAAAAGGCCACAAAAACGGGTGGGCTATAGCCTTGGGGGGTGGGGCTGGACAACATCGTCCGCCAGACTCGGAATGGCGCGAGGCTTTGCGAGCGGCCTCCGTGTGCCAAAAATAGGCCGCGGGCACAGCCGCGCGCAAAAATAACTGCCCGAAGGCGGAGCGCCCCAGTTAACGTCGGCCAGCGGAAAAACCCTGGCAGGTGGGCTATAGCCTTGGGGGTAGTAAGCTGTGCCAGCATCCGCGGACTCGGAATAAGCGAACTCGGCGGCCTCCGTGTGCCAATAATAGGCCGATGGGCATTTAGCCGCGCACCCAAAATAACCGCCCGAAGGCAGCAGCCGTCCAGCGGAAAAAGGCCACAAAACAGGTGAGGCTATAGCCTCGGTGGGGCTGGCCAACCGTAATCCGCCGGACTCAGGAAGCCCAGCGAGACTTTACAGGTGGCCTCGTGTGCCAATAATAGGCGTGGGCACAGCTTGGCGCCAAAAATAACTTGCCGGCAGGCGTAAGAAGAAGTTCGTCCAGTGGAAAGGTCACAAAAAGCAGGCGGGCTATAGCCTTGAAGTGGGCTATCAACAAATCATGGGACTCGAATGGCGAGGCGTTGCGATCGGCCTCAAATGTTACAAAAATAGGCCCTTGAGCACAGCATGGCCAAAATAACTAGAAGGCAGGCGCCACGTTAGATCCAGCGGAAAAGGCCACTAAAAAGCAGGTGGGCTATATCCTTGGGGGGTGGGGCTGGACAACATCGTCAGCCAGACTCGGAATGGCGCGAGGCTTCTTGCGGCTTGGCCTCCGTGTGTAAAATAGACCCAGACCCAGGCTGGCGCGCACAAAGCAATAACTCTTCACTTGAAGGCAGGCGCTAGGTTAAGTCCAATGCGGAAAAAAGGCCACAAAAAGCCAATTGGGCTATAGCCTTGGAAATTGTGGCTGGCCAACACTTTGTCCATGGACTCGGAATGCCTGTGAGACTTTCTGACGGCCTCTGTGTGTAAAATAGGCCTTGAGAACAGCCTGCGCCTGTAAAAATAACCACCCAGGCAGGCCAACATCAAGTTAAATTAGTCCAGTGGAAAAGGCCACAAAAGCAGGTGAGCTATAGCCTTAGGTGGGGCTGGCCAACTAAATCCGCCAGACTTCAGAATGGCGCGAAAATTCCTAGCGGCCTCAAATCTGCAAAACTAGAAGCCCGGGCACAGCACAACGCGTCAAAATAACCACCGAAGGCAGTTCATGGAACCAAGATTCTAGTCAGCGGAAAAAGGCCTAAAAGCAGTGGAAGCTGTAATAACGCTGGAGGTGGGGCCCGGCCCGCCAAATCCATGGTTCGGAATGGCCTTGAAGACTTTGCGAAAGCGGACTCCGTGTGCCAAAATAGGCCGCAGAGCACATGCCTTAAAAATAACCACCCGAAGGCAGGCGCCTAAGATTAGTCCAGCGGAAAAAAAGGCCACAAAGCAGGTGGAAGGCTATAGCCAAGCGGGTGGGGCTGGGCCAACAAATCGCGGACTCGGAATGGGCAGCGAGACTGCAGAGCAGCCTCTGTGCAAAAATAGGCCGAGCTGGCAGCGTCAAAAATAACCACCACGAGGCAGGCATACGTTAGATCCAGCGGAAAAAAGGCCACAAAAGCGAATTGAGCTATAGCCCAGCAGGGGGAGTGCAGGGCTGGCTAACCGTCCCGCGGACTCCGGAATGGCGTGATGAGACTGCGGCTGACCTCCGTGTAAAAAAAAGCCGTAGAGCTGGCCTTAAAATGACTACCAAAACAGGCATAGGTCGTCCAATGAGAAGAGCCCTGGCAGATGGGCTACTGGCCTTGGGGTGGGGGCACCACTTCTTCGTCCATGGGACTCGGGAGTGGCGCGAGACTTCATGACCTCCGTGTGCCAAAAATAGGCGAGCACAGCCTTGCCAAAATAACCACCCAGAAGGCCGGAAGCCAAGTTAGATCCCTCGGAAAAAATATAAAAGCGGGTGGGCTATAGCGCGGGGGGTGGGGCTGGCCAACTATTTGGAGGCTCAGGTCGTGTGACACTGAGGCTGACCTCAGGTGGTCTCAAAAAGGGCATGAGCTGGCAAATCAAAACACCGAGCCCGAAGCAAGTTCGTCCAGCGGAAAAGAATACAAAAGCTTAGTTAGGCTATAACCCCAAATTAGGGGCTGGCCCACTTAAATCCATGGACTCCCGGAATGGCGCGAAACTTCTGGCCCGGCCTGCAGGTGTGCAAGCCAGACATGAGCAGCAGCAGCAAAAAACTGCCCAGGCAGGCGCCACGTTAGTCCAGCGGAAAAAGAGCCCGAGCATGGTGGGCTATAGCCTTGGGGGGTGGGGCTGGCCAACAGATCCGCCCCGGACTCAGATGGCGTGAGACTGCTGACTGACCTCCGTGTATAAAAATAAGCCTTGGGCACAGCAACGTCAAAAACTGCCAGGCCCGAGTATGGGTCGATCCCGTGGAAAAAGGCCACATAAAGCAGGTGGCTATAGCCTTGGGGAACAGGGCTGGCCAACCGTCCGCGGACTCGGAATGGCGCGAGACTGCGATGGCCTGTGTGCAAATATAGGCATGAGCACAACCTTAAAATAGCCACCAGGCAGGCATGGATTCGACCAGGAAAAAGGCCATAAAAGCAGGTGACTATAGCAGGGGTGGGGCTGGCCCAGCAGTCGGCTGGACTCGGTGGGCGCGAGACTTTACTTGACCTCAGTGTGCCAAAAATAAACATGACTGTGCCAAAATAGCCACCCAGGCGGGCGCCAAGTTCGTCCTGGGAAGAGCCCATAAAGCAGGTGGGCTGTAGCAGAGTCAGGGGCTGGCCAACTTCATCCGCCGGGCTGGAATGGCGAGACTGAGGCGGCCTCCGTGTAAGCAGGCGCGAGCACAGCAGCGCCAAAAACCACCGGCCAGAAACCATTCGTTAGCGGAAAAAGGCCTAAGCAGGTGGGCTATAGCCTTTCGGCGGGTGGGGCGGGCCAACCGTCCGTGGGACTCAGATGGCCTTGAGACTGGGCAACCTCGTGTGCTAAAATAGGCATGACGCCCAGCGTCAAAATAGCCACCACCAGAGGCAGGCATACACGTTAGATCCAGCGGAAAAAGCATAAGCAGGTGAGCTATAGCCTGGGGTGGGGCTAGCCACCCGTCCCGCTGACTTCGGAATGGCCTTGAACTTCTTGATGGCCTGTGTGCCAAAAATGACGCGAGGCACAACAAAATAACCACCAGAAGGGCCAGGCATGAGTTCGAGCCAGGAAAAGGCCATAAAGCAGGTGGGCTATAGCTTGCTTTGGGGGTGGGGCAAGCCAGCAGTCAGCCGGTTCAGGTGTGAGACTTTGCGGCGACCTCGTGTGCCATGAGCATGAGCTGTGCTCCCAAAATATATACCGTGGGCCGCCAAGTTAGATCTGGAAAAAGGCCATAAGCAGGTGGGCTATAACTGCATGAGGGGTGGGGCTAGTAACTTCATCCCGCCGGGCTGAATGGCAGCGAAACTTTGAGAAAACCTCCATTAATGTAAAAAGGCGAGGCTGGCCAAAATAGCCACCCGGCCGATGGGTTAGATCAGGAAAAAATACAAAATTGGCTATAGCCTGGGGGTGAGGCTCGCCCACTTAGATCCGCCCTGACTTCGAGATGGCGAGACTTCTGACGACCTCCGTGTGCTAAAATAGGCCAGCAGACACAGCCAGCAAAGCTCTTCACCGAGAGGCACAGGCATGGATTAGATCAATGAGAAAAAGGCAACAAAAGATTAGGCTATAGCAGGGGTGGCGCTGGCCAACTTGTCGCGGACTTCGGAATAAGTGAGACTTTCGGCAGCCGTGTCTAAATAGGCTCTTGGGCAGACCGGACAAAATAACCCCGAGCCGGGGCAGAGAAGTTCGAGCTGGAAAAAGCCTGTGGGTGGGCTACTGACCTTGGGGGTGGGGCTGGCCAACAATCCGCCGGACTCGAATGGCCTTGAGACTTTGCAGTGGCCTCGTGTGCAGAAAATATGGGCACGACTGTGCTTACCATCACCGAAGGGCAGGCGTGATCGACCAAGCTGGAAAAAGGCCATAAGGTGAGCTATAGCCTTGGGGGTGGGGCTGCTCCAACGATCCCTCGGGACTCGAATGGCAGCGAGACTGCAGGCGCCTCCATTAAAATGAGCCTTGAGGCAGCCAGCGGCCAAAGTAGAGGCGCCACGTTGATCCCGGCGGAAAAAATTACAAATGCGTTGGGCTGTAGCCTTTGGGGTGGGGCTGCGCCCACTTAGATCCGCCGGTTCGAATGTGAGAGACTTTCGGCGGCCTCAAGTCAATGCCAAAAACAGGCTCACAGAACCCGGCCAGCAAAAGGCTGAGGCGTGGGTTAGATCCAGCGGGAAAAGGCCACAAAGCAGGTGGGCTATAGCCCAGCTGGGGTGAGGTGGCCTGCCGTCCATGACTCGGCGAATGGCATGAGACTGCGGCTGACCTCGATAATGCCAAAATAGGCAGCGGGCACAACCCGACAAAAGCTCTTTTCGAGCCGGGCGCCTGTTAGATCCGTGGGAAAAAGGCCGAGAAAAAGCGGGTGGGCTATAGCCAGCAGGGGGTGGGGCTGGCCAACTTCATCAGCCGGGGCTCGAATGGCGCGAGACTTTGAGCGAGCCTCGTGCCCAAAAATGAGCCCTGACACAGCAGCCCAAAAATAATACCCCAAGAAAGTAAGGCGTAAGTTAGATCCGGTGAAAAAGGCCACAAAGCAGGGTGGGCTGTAGCTGGGGTGGGAGCTGGCCCACTTAAATCCGCGGTTCGGGAATGGCAGAGACTTTGCGAGCCGACCTCCATGCCAAAAAAATAGACCCATGAGCACAGCCCGGCAAAATGCCGAAGGCCAGGGTGCAGAGTCGTCCAATGGAAAAAGGCCTAGCAGGTGGGCTATAGCCACTTGGGGGTGAGGCAGCCCCGCCGTCGCCAGACTCGGAATGGTGAGTGCGGCGGCCTCCGTCTACAAAATTGAGCCTGAACACAGCCCGTCCAAAATAACCACCAGCCAGTTATAAGTTAGATCAGCGGAAAAAGGCCACAAAAGCCAGGTGGGCTCTAGCCTGGAGGTCAGGCCGACAGCTAGATCCAGCAAGGACTCGAATAGCGAAGACTTTGTGACGTACCGTGTAAATAAACGCAAACTGTGCCAAAATAACCACTGCCAGTAAAGAGTAGCCTAGTTAGATCCCGACGGAAAAATACAAAAAGCAGGTGGGCTATAGCCTTTGGGGTGAGACTGGCCCACTAAATCCGCTTGGTTCGAATGGCCTTGAGACTTTGCGGCAGTGCCAAAGCCTTGAACTGCCCAGCGACCATGCCAGGCAGGCGCCCTTCATCAGGAAAAGGCCACCTGCAGGTGGGCTGGCCCAGCAGGGGTGCTGGGCTGGCCAACTTCATCCTTGAACTCGGAATGGCCTTGAGACATTGCAGGCGGCCTCCGTGTCAATGTAAAATAAACCCAGACACAGC
Organism: Citrus cavaleriei; assembly: GCA_030448925.1. Classification (NCBI taxonomy): domain Eukaryota; kingdom Viridiplantae; phylum Streptophyta; class Magnoliopsida; order Sapindales; family Rutaceae; genus Citrus; species Citrus cavaleriei. The sequence goes on along the minus strand of JAUJEN010000380.1, from coordinate 9,523 downwards.
AGCAAAATGACTGCCAGGCAGAGCAAATTGATCAGAAGACCCACAGCAGGTGGGCTACTTGAGGTGAGGCTGGCCAACCGTCCATGGGACTCAGATGGTGTGAGACTGCAGGAGTAGCCTCATTACTAAAAATAGGCCTTGAGCCTGACCTTACTAAAAAAATACCCCGAAGGACAGGCATGGATTAAAATATGGAAAAAACCATAAGGTGGGGCCTGTAGCCTTGAGGTGGGGCTGTCAACCGTCCATGATTCGGAGTGGTAGCAGAGACACTGCAATGACCTCCGATATTATAAGCAAACCTTGAGCACAACGTTATAAAAATAACCACCCGAGGCAGGCGTGATTCAATCCCCTTTGGAAAAAGGCATAAAAGCAGGTGGGCTATAGCCGGGGGGGGTGGGGCTGGCCAACTTCATCGCGGGCTCGAATGGTGTGAGACTTCCAGGAAGCCTCCGTGTCACTGCAAGCAGGCAGGCTGCTTGGCTCAAAATAACCACCGAGGCCAGGCATGCAAGTTCGTCCAGCCGGAAAAAAGGCCTAGCAGGTGGGCTATAGCATTTGGGGTGGGGCAGCCCACTTGATCCGCCGGACTCAGAATAAGCGAGACTGCAGGCCTCAAGTGTGCCAAAATAGACATGAGCTGGCCATGACCAAAGCTTTGCCGAAGGCAGGCATACGTTCGTCCTAAGCGGGAAAAAGCGGAAAAAGCAGGTGAGCTATAGCCAGAATTGGGGCTGGCCAGCAGCAAATCCGCCCGGACTGAATCGCGAAACTTCTGAAATTAGCCTCCGTGTGTGCAAAATGAGCCCACCGAACACAGCCAGCCAAAATAACTCCCACCGAAAGCCGAGCCAAAGTTAATCCCAGTGGAAGGAAAAAGCCTAAGCAATTGAGCTATAGCCTTTAAATTGAGGCTGGCCCATGATCGCGTGCGGACTCGAATGGCTGTGAGACTGCAGCCAGCCTCCGTGTGTGTGCCATAGGCCTTGAGGCACAGCGATCCATGCCCGAGCCGGGCGCAAGTCAAATCCAGAGAAAAAGGCCACAAAAGCAGGTGGGCTATAGCCAGGGGTGGGCTGGCCAACTTCATCCGCCGGGAGCTGGAATGGCCGAGACTGGGAGCTGACCTCGTGCAAAAATGGGCTGCGAACTGTGGCGCAAAAATTACACCACCAGGCGGGCGCAAGTTAGTCCAGCGGAAAAAGGCCACAAAGCAGGTGGGCTATAGCATTGGGAGATTGAAGCTGGCCCACTTCGTCCCGCCCAGGACTCGGAATGGCAGCAGAGACTGCAGCGGCCTCAGCGATGCCAAAGTGACATGAGCACAGCCCATGACAAAAATAACTGCCCGAAGGCAGGCATACGATTAGATCCCGTGGGAAAAAGGCAGATGGGCTATAGCCTTGAGAGTGGGGCTGGCCAACCGTCCGCGGACTCAGATGGCAGAGACTTCTGGCGGCCTCGTGTGCCAAAAAAATAAGCCTTGGCTGGCCAGCGCCAAAATAAACTACCCGAAGGCCAGGCATGGGAGATTAAGTCAATGAGAAAAAAGCCTAAACAGATGGGCTATAGCCTTGGGGGTGGGGCTGGCCAACTAATCCAGCCAGGGCTCGAATGTGTGAACTTTGGGGCTGACCTCGTATACCAAAAAATAGGCTAGAGCACAGCCAGCCAAAATACCCGAGGCGGGCCTTAGGGCCGATCAGGAAAAAGGCCACAAAGCAGGTGAGCTCTGGTACAGAATTGAGGCTGGCCCATAGATCCCTTGAGTTCCGGAATGGCGAGACTGCGGCTGACTCACCGATGCCAAAAATAGACTGAGCACAGCATGACCAAAAATAACTGCAGGCAGGCTGCAGACAGATCCAGGAAAAAAACCCGAGCAGGTGGGCTATAGCCTTGAGAAATTGAGGCTGGCCAACCAAGTCCATGGGACTCGAGATGGCGTGAGACTTGCGGCCGACCTCCGTGTGCCAAAAGCAAGCATGAACACAACCACATAAAATAGTGCCGTGGGAAGCCAGAATTAAATCCAGCGAATAGCCACAAAAGCAGGTGGGCTATAGCCTTGGCAGGGGTGGGCTGGCCAACATCGTCAGCAGGTTCAGATGGTAGCGAGACTTCTTGAGTGGCCTCTGTGTGCAAATGAGCCTTGAGCACAGCCTGCCAAAATAACCACCAGGGATAGGCGCCAAATTCGATGGCGGAAAAAGGCCATAAAAGCAATTGGGCTATAGCCTTGAGGTGGGGCTCGCCAACCGTCCGCGGGACTCGAATGCCTTGAAGACTTCTGCAGGCGACCTCATGCTAAAATAGGCATGAGCACAACCCATGGTAAACAGCCCTAAGGCAGGCGCCATGTTCGTCCAGCGGAAAAAGTACACAAAAAGGGGTGGGCTATAGCCTTGGGGGGTGGGGCTGGCCCACTTTGTCCGCGGGACTCGGAATGCCGTGAGACTGCCGAGGCCCGTGATGTAAATATAGCCTGAGCAAGCGGAATCCAAAAATAACAGCCCGAAGGCGGGGCGACAGGACCCGTCCAGCGGAAAAGGCCTGCATGGTGGACTATAGCCTTGGGGGTGGGGGCGGACCCAACTTGTCGCGGACTCGGGCCACGAGACTTTCCAGAAACTCCTGATACCAAAAATAGGCCGCGGACAACGCCGCGCCCAAAATTAACCACCCGACGGCCGGAGGCATGGTCAAATCCCACGGAAAAAAGGCCCTGGCAGGTCAGTCAGTGCCTTGAGGTGAGGCTGGCCCTTCGTCCGCCAGACTCGGAATGCCCTTGAGACTTTGAGGCCTCCGATGTGTAAAATAGGCCACCAGCAACGCGATAAAATAACCGCCCGAAGGCGGAAGTATATGTTAAATCCAGGAAAAGAGCCACAAAAATTGAGGATATAGACTTAAGAAATTGGGCTAGCCAACAGTCGCGGTTCGGACTCGAATGCGAGACTTCTCGAGGGCCTCAATGTAAATAGGCATGAGACAACCGTGCTAAAATGACCCTTGGCCAGCCAGCAAAATAACCCGCCCAGGCAGGCGCCATATTAATCAGCGGAAAAATATGCATGGTGGTATAGCCTTGAGAAGTGGGAGCTGGCCAAGCTTGATCCGCCCGGGACTGAATGCCTCTACACTGGGGGCCTCCGTGTGCCAAAAATAGGCAGCGTGCAAGCGGCATGGCTCTTGAAGCCGGGCGCCAAGTTCTCGGCGGGCCACAAAACAGGTGGAGCTATAAGCGGATCGCTAGACTTTACGAAGGGCCTGGGTGTGCCAAACTGCAAGCCGCGACAAAAAATAATGGCTTGAGAGCCAGAGACCCGTCCAGTGGGAAAAAAAGGCCACAAGCGGGTGAGCTGGCAGAGTCGCATGCAGGCTACGAGGCCTCCGTGCCAAAAATAGGCTGCAGGCAAGCGAAACTGCCCAGCCGAGCATGTTAGATTGGGAAAAAGCCACAAGCAGGTGGGATATAGACTTGGGGGTGGTGGCCAACAATCCGCGGACTCGGACTCGGAATGCCTTGAGACTTTCTTGAGGGCCTCCATGTGCAAAATAGAGCATGAGCAAGCAGCGCCCAAAAATAACTTCGCCAGTAAAGGCGCCATGTTAGATCCAGTGGAAAAAGGCCTAAAGCAGCAGGCTATAGCCTTGGGGGGGGGGGCTGGCCAACCTGTCGCGGACTCGAATGCCTCTGCTGCTGGGGGCCTCCGTGTGCAAATGAGCATGAGCAAGCAGCCAAATAACTTGAGCCGGGGGCGACAAGAGATTAAGTCCAACGGAAAGGCCACAAAAGCAGGTGGACTATAGCTTGCTTAGAAGTGGGCTGGCCACCGTCCGCCGGACTCGAATGCAGCGAGACTGCGAGGGCCTCCTGCAAAATAGGCCGCGGGCATGGCGCCAAAAACGCCCGAAGGCCAGGCATGAGATTAATCCAGCAGGAAAAAGGCCACAAGCAGGTGGTCTATAGCCCAGGAGTGGGGCTGGCCCGCTTCATCATGGACTCGGATTGCCAGCAGAGACTTCGATGGGACAAATTGTACAAAAAATGGAGCCACTGGGACAAAACCCCAGCGAAAAATGCTTCGCCCGAGCAGGCATGGCTGATCCTGGAAAAAGAGCCTAAGGTGAGCTATAGCAGCAGAAATTAGGCTGGCCCACTAAATCCGTGGGACTCGAACATAAATGAACTTTAAGCGCCAAAAATAGGCCCCAGCCTTCCCATGGACAATGTTAAACTAACATCCCGGTACAGTATCAAGATCAAATCCAATGAAAAAAGGCCCCACAATCGGGTGGGCTATAGGCTTGAAGTGGGGCTGGCCAACTTTGTCGCCAGACTAGAATGCCTTGAACTGCGGCGACCTCCATCTTCTAAAAAAAAATAGAGCCCATGAACCGTCAGCCAATAACCCCGCCGAAAGGCAGGCGTAGGATGGTCCAAGCGGAGAAAAAGAGCCACAAAAGCAGGTGACTATAGCCCAGCAGGGGTGGGGCTGGCCAACCGTCCGCGGGCTCGGGTCAGATTCTGCGAGGGCCTCATTGTATGCCAAAAAATGGCCTTGAGCAGCAGCCAAAACCGCCAGGCAGGCGTGGGATCGCGGAAAAGGCCTAAGCCCAGACGGACTGTAGCAGAAATTGGGGCTGGCCTCGCAAATCCGCCCGGGACTCGAGATGCCCTTGAGACTTTGCGAGGCTCCTAATATAAAAATAGGCCTTGGGCATGGCAGCGTAAAACCGCCAGGCCCGAGGCGCCAAGGAATCATGAAGGCCACAAGCAGATTAGTCCTATAGCCTTGAAATTGGGCTAGCCCATAAATCGCGGTTCGGATTACCCTTGAACTTTACGATGGGACTCCGTGTACATAGGCCACCGGACAAAGCAGCATGAAAATAACGCCGAAGCGAAGCAACTTCAAATCCTACGGAAAAACCTAAGCAGGTGAGCTATAGCAGCAGAAGTGACAGCCCACGCCGTCCAATGGGCCGAACGCCGATGAACTTTGAGGGCCTCCGTGCGCCAAAAAAACATGAGACAATGGCAAAATAACGCCAGGCAGGCAAGATAGTCCAGCGAACCTAAATCGGGTGGGCTATAGGCTTGGGGAAATTAGAGCTGGCCAACATCGCCGGACTAGGAATACCCCTTGAGAGACTTCTGGCCAGCCTCCATAATAAAAATAGGCATGAACAATCAGGCGCCAAAATAACGCCCGTAAGGCGCCAAGTTAATCCAAGCGGAAAAAGGCCTAAGCAGGTGGGCTGCCCAGAGGTGAGGCTGGCCAGCTTCCGTCCTTGGGCACCATTCGCGAGATTCTCGAGGGGTATCCGTGGCCTTGAACAGGCGCCAAAATAACCGCCAGAGGCAGGCGACAAAGATCATGAAAAACCTAGCTTGGACTATAGCAACAGAAATTGAGCTGGCCACTTAAATCCCTTAGGACTGGAACATGAAGACTTCGAGGCCTCCTAATGCCAAAATAGGCCGTGAGCATGTATAAAAATAACCATAGAAGGCAGAGTAGGATTAGATCCAATGGAAAAAGGCCACAAAAGCGGGTGGTCTATAGCCAGCAGAGGTGGGGCTGGCCCGCCGTCCGCCGGACTGGATTGTGAGACTTTACAGTGAACCTCCGTGGCCATGAGCCCACGGACAAAGCCAGCGCCCGCCCGAGCAGGCGCCAAGCTGATCTGGAAAAAAGGCCACAAAAAGCAGGTGGGCTATAGCCTTGAAGTGGGGCTGGCCCGCTAAATCCCGTGGGACTCAGACATGTAAGACTTCTGCGAGGGGCCTCGTGCGCCAAAATGAGCGCGGACAAGCGTCGCCAAACAACGCCCGAGCGAGGCATGGGTCGTCCAGCGGAAAAAGCCTAATCCAGACGGGCTATAGGCTTGGGGGGTGGGGCTGGCCAACTTCGTCCATGAGACTAGGAATGCTGTGAGACTTCTGGCGACACTCCATCAATGTAAAATAGACGTGGGCAAATGGCGCCAAAAATAACCCGCCCGAGGCAGGCGTAAATTCGTCAGTGGGAAAAAAGAAATCCTAAAAAAGCAGGTGGGCCTATAGCCAGAATTGGGAGCTGGCCAACCGTCCATGAGACTCGGGTGTGAATTCTACGAGAGCCTCCGTATGCAAAAATAGCGTGAACCATGACCAAAAATAACAGCCAGGCAGGGGCTGGGTCAAATCCAGCGGAAAAACCTACTTGGTGGACTGTAGCAGGGGTGAGGCTGGCCTGCCAAGTCCCGCGGACTGAGGTCTGTGAGACTAGAGGGCCTCACAATGTAAAATAGGCCCGCGGGCATAGCAGCAAAACTCTTTAGCCGAGCCAGAGGCGCCAGATCAGCGGAAAAACCCTAAGCAATTAGTCCTTAGGGAATTGAGGCTGGCCGCCGTCCATGGTTCGGATGCCAGCGAGACTTTGATGGGACTCCGTGTACAAAATGAGCCACGAGACCATGGCGCCGAAAAATAACCGCCCGAGCCGGGAGGCGTAGCTGAATCCTGCGGAAAAAAGGCCACAAAAAGCGGGTGGGCTATAGCCTTGGGGGTGAGGCTGGCCCGCCGTCCGTGGGACTCGAGACGCCATGAGACTTTGCGAGGCCTCCGTCTGTAAAAATAGGCCCCCATGAGACAAGCGTCGCCCAAAATAACCGCCCGAAGGCAGGCATCGCTAAATCCAGCGGAAAAAACCTAAAATCAGATTGGGCTAGGCTTGGGGGTGGGGCTGGCCAACTGTCCGCCCGGACTAAAGATACTGAGACTTCTTGGCTGACCTCCATCTTCTTCAAAAAAAATAGGCAGCAGGCAAATGGTAGCCCAAAAATAACCGCCGAAGGCAGGCATGAGATAGATCCAGGAAAAACCCTAAGCAGGTGGGCTATAGCCTTGAGAGTGGGGCTGGCCAACCGTCCATGAGACTCCGAATTCGAGATTCTCGAGGCCTCCATTATCTTAAAAAAATGGCCTTGAACAAAAGAGGCGCCCAAAAATAACAGCCCGAAGGCAGGCGACAAGTTCGTCCAGCGGAAAAAGGCCACAAAAAAGGGTGGACTATAGCCTTGAGAGTGGGGCTGGCCCACTTGATCGCGGACTCAGATGCCGCGAGACTTGCGAGGGCCTCCATGCAAAATGAGCATGAATCGGATGTATAGCAATACGTAACTTCTTGAGCCAGGCGCCAGGATCCCACGGAAAAAGGCCACAAAAGCAGGTGGTCTAGCCTTGGGGGTGGGCTGGCCCACTTGATCCATGAGACTTCGGACACTGAGACTTTCGATGGGCCTCCGTGGCACAAAAAGAGCCACACAGACAAAGCAGCGCAGTAACCACCCGAGGCCAGGCGCCAAGCTAGATCCTCGGAAAAAGGCCACAAAATTGGGCTAGCCTTGAGGTGGGCTGGCCCGTCCGTGGGACTCGGGCATAATAGAACTTCTTGAGGGGCTCCGTCTCATAAAAATAGACATGGACAATATCGCCAAATAACCGCTTGAGCCCGAGCCAAGTTAAGTCCAGCGGAAAGGCCTCAAGCAGGTGGGCTATAGCCTTGGGGAGTGGGGTGGCCAACAGATCCATGGGACTCGAATGCCCTTGAGACTGAGGGACCTCGATGTACAAAAGCAGCTGCAGAGCATAGCCACGCCAAAAATAACTGCCCCCAAGGCGGGCGCCAAGACAGATCCAGCGGAAAAAGGCCACAAAAAGCAGGTGGCTATAGCCTTGGGGGGTGAGGCTGGCCCCTTGATCCACGGACTGAATGCCGAGAGACTTGCTGAGGCCTCGATGCATAAAATAGGCCCATGGGCCATGACGCCCAAAAATAACCTTGACCCGAGCGCCAAGTTAGATCCAGGAAAAGGCATCAAAAGCGGGTGAACTATAGCCTGGGGGTGGGCTGGCCGCCGTCCGCTGGACTGAGATGCCGTGAACTGCGAGGGCCTCATATTATAAAAATAGGCATGACCCAAGCAACACCAAAAATAGCCATACAAAGGCCAGGCAAGTTAGATCAGCGGAAAGAGCCACAAGGTGGCCTATAGCCAGGGAGGGCTGGCCAGCAGATCCGGCCGGACTCGCAAAGCAGAGAGACTTCACGAGGGACCTCCATGCCAAAATAGGCCACAGCCAAGCCACGATCAGAAGGCAGGCGCCAAGATTTAATCCAGCGAAAAAAAGGCCACAAAAAGCAGGTGGGCTATAGCCTTGAAGTGGGGCTAGCCAACTTAAGTCCATGATTTCGAATGCCGGGGAGACTTTGAGAGGACCTCCGTGTGCCAAAATAGGCGTGGCCAAACCGCATAAAAATAACGCCAGGCAGGCATGGTTAGATCCAGCCAGGCCACAAAAGCAGGTGGGCTATAGCCTTGGGGAGGTGAGGCTGGCCCGCAAATCGCGGACTCGGATTGCAGCAGACTCGAGGCCTCCCGTGGCTAAAAATAGGCCATGAGCAGCTCACGCCAAAATAGCGCCGAAGGCAGGCGCCAAGAATTCAAATCCTGGAAAAGACCTGCATCGGGGTGGGCTATAGCCTCGAGGGGTAGAGGCTGGCCCGCCGTCCGCCGGACTCGGATTGCATGAGAGGCTGCAGTGGGGCGCCAGTATACAAAAAAATAGAGCCTGAGACAAGCAGCGCCCGAAAAATAACGCCAGGCAGGCGCCAAGCTAGTCCTGCGAAAAAGGCCTACATGAGCTATATAGCAGAGTGAGGCTGGCACACCGTCCCGTGGGACTTCAGACGCCATCAAGACTGCGAAGGCCTCGTCACATAAAAATGAGCCTTGAACGTGGCCAAAATAACCATCCAGCCAGGCGCCAAAGTTAATCCAGCGGAAAAACCTCAAGCAGGTGGGCTATAGCCTTGGGGGGTGGGGCTGGCCAATTTTGTCCGCCGGACTCGGAATGCCGCGAGACTTTGCGAGGGACCTCCGTGTACAAAAATAGGCTGCAGGCATAGCCACGCCCAAAAATAACTGCCCGAAGGCCGAGCCAGGATGATCCCAGCCGGAAAAAAATTACAAAAAGCGGTGGGCTATAGCCTTGAGAGTGGGGCTGGCCCACTTGATCGCCCGGACTCGGAATGCCGAGAGACTTTGCGAGACTCCGTGCATCAAAATAGGCAGCGGACAAGCGGCGCCAAAACCGCCCAGGCAGGCATGAGATGATCGAGAAAAAAGGCCTCAAAGCAGGTGGGCTATATCGCCTTGGGGGTGAGGCTGGCCCACTTAGTCCGCTGGACTTCGAATGCCGTGAGACTTTCTGAGGGCCTCATGTGTAAAAATGGGCATGACAAGCAACAAAATAGCCTGAGCCGAGGCGACAAGTTAGATCAGGAAAAAGGCCACAAAAAGCAGTGGCCTATAGCCTTGGGGTGAGGCTGGCCAACAGTCGGCATTCATGGCCGAGAACTTTGAGTTCAGTAAAAAATGAGCCCTGACCAAGCCACCTCCAGGCCAGGCGCAAGTTTAGGTGCTGGGTGAAAAGCAGAATCGGATTAACATAGCAATACTAACTTCT